>JAWNPH010000023.1:0-255734 GCA_035047645.1 Drosophila merina | reverse complement strand
AATTATGTTAAGATAGAGTGATATTAAAATATAATTATGTTAAGATGAAGTGATATTAATTTAGAATGATATTAAGATAGAATGATATTAAGATAGAATGATATTAAGATAGAATTCTATTATGATGTAATGATATTCAAATAAAATTGCGTTATCCTATTTATTTATTTGAAATATTATTATATCATAGATAGAATGTTTATCTAATATCTAATTCTATCTTATATATTTATTCTATCTTGATATATTATTCTAAAATTATATATCACTTCATCTTAACATGAAATTATATTGTTTTAGATATCACTCTATCTTTAACATAAATTCTATCTTAATATTATTTCTATTTTAACACCAATTTTATCTTTACTTAAAATTTTGTCTAAAATTTCTATCCTAACATAACATTATTTCGAGATAAAAAATTATTCCTAAAAATAACCTTAACATAATTTATCTTAATATATTCTATTTAACATAATTTATCTTAATAAATTTCATCTTAACTATTAACATTCTATTTTTCTTAATATTCTAACTTTTATTATATCATAATCTATTTAAAATATTCATCTTAAAATTCTACTAATTATTTACTTAATAATTTATTAATAATTCATCTCATATATTATATCTATTAACATAATCTAATACTAACATTATAAATAATATTAAAACATCTAACTAATTTATGAATATATTTATTTATAATTTATTAATATTTTTAAATTTTATTTTATATTTTATCTTAATATTTAATTAACAATTAATATTTCTATACTTTTTATCTATTAAACATATTCTATCTTATATCCTATCTTAATTTATCTTAATTTTCTAACATATTTATTAATATCTTCTATTAACTATTCTATCTTAATTATTCTATTTAACATATCTTACTTAATTTACTAAATTACTATAATTTTATTAATATTCTTATTCTATCTCTATTTCTATAATTCTATTTAACTACTTTAACTTATTTTATTTCATATCTTTTATCTATTATATCTTTATTAACATAATTTATTAATTTCTATTCTTTATCTTAATTTCTATTTAAATATCCTAACTAATTTTATTTGAATTATTATCTAACATAATTTATCTATATATTCTATTTAATATATTCTAATTAATTAATAATTTATTTAATTTCTATAAATATTTTTATATTATATTTTTTAAATTCTATTTAAATTATATATTTTATTATATATAATTTATTATATCTGAACTAATTACTATATTTTTCCCTCTATCTTAATAATTCTATCTAAATTCTATCTTAACATAATTTATTTGAATATCATTTATTTAACTAATTATCTTATTCTTCTTTATCTTAATTATCTATAAATTATATTTATTAATCATCTATTTTCTCTATTTTATTTTTTCTTTAATTTATCTAACTATATTTTCAACTTATATTATCTATTTATCTTTTTTTTCTCTTATTTTATCTTATTTCTTTTTTATTTAATATCTAATCATATATTTTACTTTTGACTTTTATAATTTCTCTTTATCTTAAATTTATTTAATATCCTAACATAATTTTATTTGAATATCATTCTATCTTAACATAATTCTATCTTAATATCATTCTATCTTAATATCATTCTAACTTAATATCTTTATCTTAACATAATTTATCTTAATAACTCTATTAATATTTATTTATATTTCTATTTACTCATTTTATCTTATATTTTATAAAAATTTCTATCCTAACTAATTTTATTTAATATCATTCTATCTTAACATAATTCTATCTTAATATATTCTATCTAACACATTCTATCTTAATATCTTCTATTTTACATCATATATAATTCTATCTTATTCTTCTATCTAACATAATATTATCTTAATATATTCTATCTTAACACTTCTATCTTAAAATTTTATCTTAAAACATCCTAACTAATTTTTTGAATATATTTATCTTAACATAATTTATCTTATATATCTATCTTATTATTTACTTAATATCATTTCATCTTAACTAATTCTATCTTAATATCATTCTATCTAACTTTCTATCTTATATTATTCTATTAACCCTTTTATCTTATTATTTTACTTAATTTTTCTCTATTTTATTTGAATATATTCTATCTTAACATAATTTATCTTAATATTTCTATTTAATATTTTTTAATATATTTTAATATTTTATTTATTATAATTTCTATTATCTCTAATCTTTTCTTATAATTTCTTACTTTTCTTTATTATACATTTATCTTAACTTTTATTAATATTTTTATTTAAATAATTATCTTAATTATCAATACATCACTTAAAAATTACTAAAATTTAATATCTTTATTTTATTATCTTTTAATTTTATTAATTTTATTTTTCATATCTATTTATCTTAATATCTTTATTAACATATTTATTTTTCATTTTCTATCTTAAAATAATTCTATCTTAAATTTCTACTAACTAATTTTATTTGAATATCATTCTATCTTAACATTTTATCTTAATATCATTTATCTTAATATATTTAATATATTATCTTAACTAATTCTATCTAATATCATCTATCTAACTATTCTATCTTAATTTATTCTATCTTAATTATTTATCTTATAATTCTTATTAAAATATTCATCCTAACATATTTATTTAATATCATTCTATCTTAACATAATTTTATCTTAATATTATTCTATTTAATTATTCTACTAATTTCTTTATTCTTTCTTAAATATTTATTTAATATTTCTATCTTAACATAATTCTATCTTATAAATTTCTATCTTAACATATTAACTTAATTTATTTCAATATCATTACATCTATATATTTATCTTAATATCATTTATTAACATTACTATATATTTATTTAATTTCTATCTTAAATATTATCTTAAATTCTTACTAATTATTTGAATATCATCTATTTAACTATTCTATTTAATATCATTCTATTTATATATCTAACTTAATATCTTTTAATTATTTATCTTAATATCATTATTTAACTTTTTCTTATTTCTATTAACTTTATCTTTATTTAATTTTCATATTTATTTATATTAATATTCTTCTTTATTTTATCTATATATTCTACTCTTTCTTCTTAATATTTTTAAATATATTAATAATTTTATTTTTTTTTTTTTTATTTATATATTTTATTTTATTATTTATATTAAATATTATTTATATTATAAAATATAGATAAATAATTATTAAGTAAATATATTAAATAAAATATTAAATAAATTATTTAAATAGATATATAAATAAATTATTTAATAAAATTTTTTAAATAGAATTATTTTAAGATAGAAAGGTGTTAAGATAGAATGATATTAAGATAATATTATGTCAATAGAATGATTTAAATAGAATTAATTATGATGTAATGATATTGAAATAAAATTAAGTTAAAGTTATGTTAAGATAGAAATTTATTAAGATAGAATTATGTTAAGATAGAAAAATATTAAGATAGAATGATGTTAAGATAGAATAATATTAAGATAGAATTATGTTAAGATGGAATAATATTCAAATAAAATTATGTTAGGATAGAAATTTTTTAAGTAAGAATTAAGTAAAGATAAAATGGTGTTAAGATAGAATAATATTAAGATAGAATTATTTAAGATAGAGTGATATTAAGATAGAATTATGTTAAGATGAAATGATATTAAGTAGAATGATATTAAGATAGAATGATATTAAGATAGAATTATGTTAAGATAGAATGATATTCAAATAAAATTATGTTAGGATAGAAATTTTTTAAGATAGAATTATTTTAAGATAGAAAGGTGTTAAGATAGAATATATAAGATATATTATTTAATAGAATATATTAAGATAGAATATATTATATTATGATATTAATAAATTAAGTAAGTTAGTTAAGATAGAAATTTATTAAGATAGAATTATTAAGATAGAAAAATAGAAGAATATGAGAAATATATAAGATAGAAAGTTAAGAAATGATAAGTATGTTAAGAAGAATGAATAAGAAGAATTATGTTAAGAAGAATGATATTCAAATAAAATTATGTTAGGAAGAAATTTTTTAAGATAGAATTATTAAGATAGAATGTGTTAAGAAGAATATATTAAGATAAAATTATGTTAAGATAGAATGATATTAAGATAGAATTATGTTAAGATAGAAAAATATTAAGATAGAATGATGTTAAGATAGAATAATATTAAGATAGAATTATGTTAAGATGGAATAATATTCAAATAAAATTATGTTAGGATAGAAATTTTTTAAGATAGAATTATTAAAGATAGAAAGATGTTAAGATAGAATATATTAAGATAGAATTATGTTAAGATAGAATGATAAAAGATAGAATTATGTTAAGATAGAATGATATTAAGATAGAATGATGTTAAGATAGAATGATATTAAGATAGAATTATGTTAAGATAGAATGATATTCAAATAAAATTATGTTAGGATAGAAATTTTTTAAGATAGAATTATTTTAAGATAGAAAGGTGTTAAGATAGAATGATATTAAGATAATATTATGTTCAGATAGAGTGATATTAAGATAGAATTATGTTAAGATGAAATGATATTAAGTTAGAATGATATTAAGATAGAATGATATTAAGATAGAATTATGTTAAGATAGAATGATATTCAAATAAAATTATGTTAGGATAGAAATTTTTTAAGATAGAATTATTTTAAGATAGAAAGGTGTTAAGATAGAATGATATTAAGATAATATTATGTTCAGATAGAGTGATATTAAGATAGAATTATGTTAAGATGAAATGATATTAAGTTAGAATGATATTAAGATAGAATGATATTAAGATAGAATTATGTTAAGATAGAATGATATTCAAATAAAATTATGTTAGGATAGAAATTTTTTAAGATAGAATTATTTTAAGATAGAAAGGTGTTAAGATAGAATGATATTAAGATAATATTATGTTCAGATAGAATGATATTAAGATAGAATTATATTATGATGTAATGATATTGAAATAAAATTAAGTTAAAGTTATGTTAAGATAGAAATTTATTAAGATAGAATTATGTTAAGATAGAAAAATATTAAGATAGAATGATGTTAAGATAGAATAATATTAAGATAGAATTATGTTAAGATGGAATAATATTCAAATAAAATTATGTTAGGATAGAAATTTTTTAAGTAAGAATTAAGTAAAGATAAAATGGTGTTAAGATAGAATAATATTAAGATAGAATTATGTTAAGATAGAGTGATATTAAGATAGAATTATGTTAAGATGAAATGATATTAAGTTAGAATGATATTAAGATAGAATGATATTAAGATAGAATTATGTTAAGATAGAATGATATTCAAATAAAATTATGTTAGGATAGAAATTTTTTAAGATAGAATTATTTTAAGATAGAAAGGTGTTAAGATAGAATGATATTAAGATAATATTATGTTCAGATAGAATGATATTAAGATAGAATTATATTATGATGTAATGATATTGAAATAAAATTAAGTTAAAGTTACGTTAAGATAGAAATTTATTAAGATAAATTATGTTAAGATAGAAAAATATTAAGATAGAATATGTAAGATGGATATATTAAAAAAGAAATATATAAGATAGAATTATGTTAAGAAGAATAATTAAATAAAATTATGTTAGGATAGAAATTTTTTAAATAGAATATTTAAGTAGAAGGTGTGATAGAATGGATAAGATAGATATGTTCAATAGAAGATATTAAATAGAATATATTAAGTAAATATTGAATAAAATAAGTTAAAGTTATGTTAAGATAGAAATTTATTAAATAGAATTATGTTAAATAGAAATAAATTAAGAAGAATTATGTTAAAGGAATAAATTCAAATAAAATTATGTTAGGATAGAAATTTTAAGTAAGAATTAAGTAAGATAAAATGGTGTTAAGATAGAAAATATTAAGATAGAATTATGTTAAGATAGAGTGATATTAAATAGAATAGTAAGAGAGAAGAAAAGAGAAGAAAAGAAGAAGAAAGATAGAATTATTAGAAGAATGATATTCAAATAAAATATGTTAGGATAGAAATTTTTAAGATAGAATTATTTAAGATAGAAAGTGTTAGATAGAATGATATTAAGATAAATTATGTTAGATAGAGTGATATTAAGATAGAATTATGTTAAGATGAAATGATATTAAGTTAGAATGATATTAAGATAGAATGATATTAAGATAGAATTATGTTAAGATAGAATGATATTCAAATAAAATTATGTTAGGATAGAAATTTTTTAAGATAGAATTATTTTAAGATAGAAAGGTGTTAAGATAGAATGATATTAAGATAATATTATGTTCAGAAGAATGATATTAAGAAGAATTATATTAAAGAATGATATTAAGATAGAAGAATTAAATAGAATTAGTTAAATAGAAATATTCAATAATTATGTTAGGATAGAAATTTTTTAAGATAGAATTATTTTAAGATAGAAAGGTGTTAAGATAGAATATATTAAGATAATATTATGTTCAATAGAATATATTAAGATAGAATTATATTATGATGTAATATATTGAAATAAAATTAAGTTAAAGTTATGTTAAGATAGAAATTTATTAAGATAGAATTATGTTAAGATAGAATAATATTAAGATAGAATTATGTTAAGATGGAATAATATTCAAATAAAATTATGTTAGGATAGAAATATTTGAAGTAAGAATTAAGTAAAGATAAAATGGTGTTAAGATAGAATAATATTAAGATAGAATTATGTTAAGATAGAGTGATATTAAGATAGAATTATGTTAAGATGAAATGATATTAAGTTAGAATGATATTAAGATAGAATGATATTAAGATAGAATTATGTTAAGATAGAATGATATTCAAATAAAATTATGTTAGGATAGAAATTTTTTAAGATAGAATTATTTTAAGATAGAAAGGTGTTAAGATAGAATGATATTAAGATAATATTATGTTCAGATAGAATGATATTAAGATAGAATTATATTATATGTAATATATTAAATAAAATAAGTAAAGTTATGTTAAATAGAAATTTATTAAATAGAATTATGTTAAATAGAAAATATTAAATAGAATTATGTTAAGATAGAATATATTAAGATAGAATTATGTTAAATGAAATGATATTAAGTAGAATGATATTAAGATAGAATGATATTAAGATAGAATTATGTTAAGATAGAGTTAGGATAGAAATTTTTTAAGATAGAATTATTTTAAGATAGAAAGGTGTTAAGATAGAATGATATTAAGATAATATTATGTTCAGATAGAATGATATTAAGATAGAATTATATTATGATGTAATGATATTGAAATAAAATTAAGTTAAAGTTATGTTAAGATAGAAATTTATTAAGATAGAATTATGTTAAGATAGAAAAATATTAAGATAGAATTATGTTAAGATGGAATAATATTCAAATAAAATTATGTTAGATAGAAATTTTTAAGTAAGAATTAAGTAAAGATAAAATGGTGTTAAGATAGAATAATATAAGATAGAATTAGTTAAGAAGAGTGATATTAAGATAGAATTAGTTAAGATGAAATATATTAAGTAGAATATATTAAGATAGAATGATATTAAGATAGAATATTTAAGATAGAATTATGTTAGATGAATGATATTCAAATAAAATTATGTTAGGATAGAAATTTTTTAAGATAGAATTATTTAAGATAGAAAGGTGTTAAGAAGAATATATTAAGATAATATTATGTTAGATAGAGTGATATTAAGATAGAATTATGTTAAGATGAAATGATATTAAGTTAGAATGATATTAAGATAGAATGATATTAAGATAGAATTATGTTAAGATAGAATGATATTCAAATAAAATTATGTTAGGATAGAAATTTTTTAAGATAGAATTATTTTAAGATAGAAAGGTGTTAAGATAGAATGATATTAAGATAATATTATGTTCAGATAGAGTGATATTAAGATAGAATTATGTTAAGATGAAATGTTATTAAGTTAGAATTATATTAAGATAGAATTATGTTAAGATAGAATGATATTCAAATAAAATTATGTTAGGATAGAAATTTTTTAAGATAGAATTATTTTAAGATAGAAAGGTGTTAAGATAGAATGATATTAAGATAATATTATGTTCAGATAGAATGATATTAAGATAGAATTATATTATATGTAATGATATTTAAATAAAATTAAGTTAAAGTTATGTTAAGATAGAAATTTATTAAGATAGAATTATGTTAAGATAGAATAATATTAAGATAGAATTATGTTAAGATGGAATAATATTCAAATAAAATTATGTTAGGATAGAAATTTTTTAAGTAAGAATTAAGTAAAGATAAAATGGTGTTAAGATAGAATGATATTAAGATAGAATTATGTTAAGATAGAGTGATATTAAGATAGAATTATGTTAAGATGAAATGATATTAAGATAGAATGATATTAAGATAGAATGATATTAAGATAGAATTATATTAAGATAAAATATTAGATAGAATGATATTCAAATAAAATTATGTTAGGATAGAAATTTTTTAAGATAGAATTATTTTAAGATAGAAAGGTGTTAAGATAGAATGATATTAAGATAATATTATGTTCAGATAGAATGATATTAAGATAGAATTATATTATGATGTAATGATATTGAAATAAAATTAAGTTAAATTATGTTAAGATAGAAATTTATTAAGATAGAATTATGTTAAGATAGAAAAATATTAAGATAGAATAAGTTAAGATAGAATAATATTAAATAGAATATGTTAAGATGAAATATATTAAGTTAGAATGATATTAAAAGAATATATTAAGATAGAATTATGTTAAGATAGAATATATTCAAATAAAATTATGTTAGGATAGAAATTTTTTAAGATAGAATTATTTTAAGATAGAAAGGTGTTAAGAAAATGATATTAAGATATATTATGTTCAATAGAATGATATTAAGATAGAATTATATTATGATGTATGATATTGAAATAAAATTAAGTTAAAGTTATGTTAAGATAGAAATATAAATAGAATTATGTTAAGATAGAAAAATATTAAGATAGAATATGTTAAGATAATATTTAATAAATTATGTTAGAAGAAATTTTAAGTAAGAATTAAGTAAAATAAAATGGTTTAAGATAGAATAATATTAAGATAGAATTATGT
This sequence comes from Drosophila merina, assembly GCA_035047645.1. Classification (NCBI taxonomy): domain Eukaryota; kingdom Metazoa; phylum Arthropoda; class Insecta; order Diptera; family Drosophilidae; genus Drosophila; species Drosophila merina. The sequence continues at coordinate 246,557 of JAWNPH010000023.1, read as the reverse complement.
TAAGATAGAGTATATTAAATAGAATTAGTTAAATGAAATATATTAATAGAATGATATTAAGAAGAATATATTAAGAAGATATATTAAGATAGAATTTATTAATGTAATGATATTCAAATAAAATTATGTTAGGATAGAAATTTTTTAAGATAGAATTATTTAAGATAGAAAGGTGTTAAGATAGAATGATATTAAGATAGTATTATGTTAAGATAAGTGATATTAAGATAGAATTATGTTAAGATGAAATATATTAAGTTAGAATATATTAAGATAGAATGATATTAAGATAGAATTATGTTAAGATAGAATGATATTCAAATAAAATTATGTTAGGATAGAAATTTTTTAAGATAGAATTATTTAAGATAGAAAGGTGTTAAGAAGAATGATATAAGATAAATTAGTTCAGAAGAGGAATAAGATAGAATTAGTTAAGATGAAATGTATTAATAGAATATATTAAGATAGAATTATGTTAAGATAGAATGATATTCAAATAAAATTATGTTAGGATAGAAATTTTTTAAGATAGAATTATTTTAAGATAGAAAGGTGTTAAGAAAGAATGATATTAAGATAATATTATGTTCAGATAGAATGATATTAAGATAGAATTATATTATGATGTAATGATATTGAAATAAAATTAAGTTAAAGTTATGTTAAGATAGAAATTTATTAAGATAGAATTATGTTAAGATAGAATAATATTAAGATAGAATTATGTTAAGATGGAATAATATTCAAATAAAATTATGTTAGGATAGAAATTTTTTAAGTAAGAATTAAGTAAAGATAAAATGGTGTTAAGATAGAATAATATTAAGAAGAAAGTAAGAAGAAATAAATAAATATGTAAAGAAAGATATTAAGGTAGAATGAATTAAATAGAATAATAAAAGAATTATGTTAAGAAGAATATATCAAATAAATTATGTTAGGATAAAATTTTAAGATAGAATTATAAGAAGAAAGTGTTAAGAAGAATATATTAAAAAATTATGTTAGAAGAGTGATATTAAGATAGAATTATGTTAAGATGAAATGATATTAAGTTAGAATGATATTAAGATAGAATGATATTAAGATAGAATTATGTTAAGATAGAATGATATTCAAATAAAATTATGTTAGGATAGAAATTTTTTAAGATAGAATTATTTTAAGATAGAAAGGTGTTAAGATAGAATGATATTAAGATAATATTATGTTCAAAGAGAAAAAAAAAAAGAGAAAAAAGAATAAAAGAAGAAGAATTAAGATAGAATTATGTTAAGAAGAATGATATTCAAATAAAATTATGTAGGATAGAAATTTTAAGATAGAATAAAAAGAAAGTAAGAAGAATGATATTAAGATAGAATTATATTATGATGTAATGATATTGAAATAAAATTAAGTTAAAGTTATGTTAAGATAGAAATTTATTAAGATAGAATTATGTTAAGATAGAAAAATATTAAGATAGAATGATGTTAAGATAGAATAATATTAAGATAGAATTATGTTAAGATGGAATAATATTCAAATAAAATTATGTTAGGATAGAAATATTTTAAGTAAGAATTAAGTAAAGATAAAATGGTGTTAAGATAGAATAATATTAAGATAGAATTATGTTAAGATAGAGTGATATTAAGATAGAATTATGTTAAGATGAAATGATATTAAGTTAGAATGATATTAAGATAGAATGATATTAAGATAGAATTATGTTAAGATAGAATGATATTCAAATAAAATTATGTTAGGATAGAAATTTTTTAAGATAGAATTATTTTAAGATAGAAAGGTGTTAAGATAGAATGATATTAAGATAATATTATGTTCAGATAGAATGATATTAAGATAGAATTATATTATGATGTAATGATATTGAAATAAAATTAAGTTAAAGTTATGTTAAGATAGAAATTTATTAAGATAGAATTATGTTAAGATAGAAAAATATTAAGATAGAATATGTTAAGATAGAATAATAAAGAAGAATATGATATTACAAATAAAATTATGTTAGGATAGAATTTTTTAATAAGAATTAAGTAAAGATAAAATGGTGTTAGATAGAATAAATTAAATAGAATTAGTTAAGAAGAGTGATATTAAGATAGAATTATGTAAGATGAAATGAATAAGTAGAATATATAAAAGAAGAATTAAGATAGAATTAGTTAAGAAGAATATATCAAAAAAATTATGTTAGGATAGAAATTTAAGATAGAATATTAAGAAGAAAGGTGTAAGAAGAATGAATAAGAAAATATGCAGATAGAGTGATATAAGAAGAATTATGTAAGATGAAATGAATTAAGAGAAGATAAGATAGAATGATATTAAGATAGAATTATGTTAAGATAGAATGATATTCAAATAAAATTATGTTATGATAGAAATTTTTTAAGATAGAATTATTTTAAGATAGAATGGTGTTAAGATAGAATGATATAAGAAATTATATTTTAAGAAATTTTTATAAATATAATAAAAGAATATAAAAAATATTATTTAATGAAGAATTAAAAGAATTATTAGATGAATGATATTAAAAAAAATAAAAGAAATATTAAAAGAATTATGAAATAAAAAAAAAATAAGATAGAATAAAAGATAAAATTATGTTAAGATGAATAACAAAAATTATGTTAGGATAGAAATTTTAAGTAAGAATTAAGTAAAGATAAAATGGTGTTAAGATAGAATGATATTAAGATAATTATGTTAGATAGAGTGATATTAAGATAGAATTATGTTAGATGAATGATATTAAAAAAATTAAGTAAAAGTTAAGATAGAAATATTAAGATAGAATTATGTTAAGATAGAAAATATTAAGATAGAATGATGTTAAGATAGAATAATATTAAGATAGAATTATGTTAAGATAGAATGATATTCAAAAAAAATTATGTTATGATAGAAATTTTGTAAGATAGAATTATATTAAGATAGAATGGTGTTAAGATAGAATGATATTAAGATAGAATTATGTTAAGATAGAGTGATATTAAGATAGAATTATGTTAAGATGAAATGATATTAAGTTAGAATGATATTAAGATAGAATGATATTAAGATAGAATTATGTTAAGATAGAATGATATTCAAATAAAATTATGTTAGGATAGAAATTTTTTAAGATAGAATTATTTTAAGATAGAAAGGTGTTAAGATAGAATGATATTAAGATAATATTATGTTCAGATAGAATGATATTAAGATAGAATTATATTATGATGTAATGATATTGAAATAAAATTAAGTTAAAGTTATGTTAAGATAGAAATTTATTAAGATAGAATTATGTTAAGATAGAAAAATATATAAGATAGAATGATGTTAAGATAGAATAAAATATTAAGATAGAATTATGTGTAAGATGGAATAATATTCAAATAAAATTATGTTAGGATAGAAATTTTTTAAGTAAGAATTAAGTAAAGATAAAATGGTGTTAAGATAGAATAATATTAAGATAGAATTATGTTAAGATAGAGTGAATTAAAAAAAAGAGATGAATAAAGAAATAAGAAAATATTAAGATAGAAAAAAGAAAAAGAAATGATATTCAAAAAAATTATGTTAGGATAGAAATTTTTTAAGAAGAATTATTTAAGAAGAAAGGTGTTAAGAAGAATGAATAAGATAAATAGAAAAGATATAAGATAGAATTATGTTAAGATGAAATGATATTAAGTAGAATATATTAAGATAGAATGATATTAAGATAGAATTATGTTAAGATAGAATGATATTCAAATAAAATTATGTTAGGATAGAAATTTTTTAAGATAGAATTATTAAGATAGAAAGGTGTTAAGAAGAATGATATTAAGATAATATTATGTTAGATAGAGTGATATTAAGATAGAATTATGTTAAGATGAAATGATATTAAGTTAGAATGATATTAAGATAGAATGATATTAAGATAGAATTATGTTAAGATAGAATGATATTCAAATAAAATTATGTTAGGATAGAAATTTTTTAAGATAGAATTATTTTAAGATAGAAAGGTGTTAAGATAGAATGATATTAAGATAATATTATGTTCAGATAGAATGATATTAAGATAGAATTATATTATGATGTAATGATATTGAAATAAAATTAAGTTAAAGTTATGTTAAGATAGAAATTTATTAAGATAGAATTATGTTAAGATAGAAAAATATTAAGATAGAATGATGTTAAGATAGAATAATATTAAGATAGAATTATGTTAAGATGGAATAATATTCAAATAAAATTATGTTAGGATAGAAATTTTTTAAGTAAGAATTAAGTAAAGATAAAATGGTGTTAAGATAGAATAATATTAAGATAGAATTATGTTAAGATAGAGTGATATTAAGATAGAATTATGTTAAATGAAATGATATTAAGGTAGAATGATATTAGATAAAGAATTAAGATAGAATTATGTTAAGATAGAATGATATTCAAATAAAATTATGTTAGGATAGAAATTTTTTAAGATAGAATTATTTAAGATAGAAAGGTGTTAAGAAGAAAAAAGAAAAAGTTAGATAGAGTGATATTAAGATAGAATTATGTTAAGATGAAATGATATTAAGTTAGAATGATATTAAGATAGAATGATATTAAGATAGAATTATGTTAAGATAGAATGATATTCAAATAAAATTATGTTAGGATAGAAATTTTTTAAGATAGAATTATTTTAAGATAGAAAGGTGTTAAGATAGAATGATATTAAGATAATATTATGTTAGATAGAAGATAAAGATAGAAAGTAAGATAAAATATAAGATAGAATTATGTTAAGATAGAATGATATTCAAATAAAATTATGTTAGGATAGAAATTTTTTAAGATAGAATTATTTTAAGATAGAAAGGTGTTAAGAAAGAATGATATTAAGATAATATTATGTTCAGATAGAATGATATTAAGATAGAATTATATTATGATGTAATGATATTGAAATAAAATTAAGTTAAAGTTATGTTAAGATAGAAATTTATTAAGATAGAATTATGTTAAGATAGAAAAATATTAAGATAGAATTATGTTAAGATGGAATAATATTCAAATAAAATTATGTTAGGATAGAAATTTTTAATAAGAATTAAGTAAAGATAAAATGGTGTTAAGATAGAATGATATTAAATAGAATTAGTTAAGATAGAGGAATAAGAAGAAAGAAGAGAAAGAATAAGAAAAATAAAAAAAAAAGAAGAATTAGTAAGAAGAATGATATTCAAAAAAATTAGTTAGGATAGAAATTTTAAGATAGAATTAAAGAAGAAAGGTGAAGAAAAAAAAAAAAAGTTAGAAGAATGATATTAAGATAGAATTATGTTAAGATGAAATGATATTAAGTTAGAATGATATTAAGATAGAATGATATTAAGATAGAATTATGTTAAGATAGAATGATATTCAAATAAAATTATGTTAGGATAGAAATTTTTTAAGATAGAATTATGTAAAGATAGAAAGGTGTTAAGATAGAATGATATTAAGATAATATTATGTTAAGATAGAGTGATATTAAGATAGAATTATGTTAAGATGAAATATATTAAGTAGAATAATTAAGAAGAATATATTAAGATAGAATTATGTTAAGATAGAATGATATTCAAATAAATTATTTAGGATAGAAATTTTTTAAGATAGAATTATTTAAGATAGAAAGTGTAAGAAGAATATATTAAATAAATTAGTTAAAGAGTGAATTAAAAGAATTATGAAATGAAATAATAAGTAGAAGAATTAAGATAGAATAATAAGAAGAATTAGTTAAGAAGAATGAATTCAAATAAAATTAGTTAGGAAGAAATTTTAAGAAGAATTATTAAGAAGAAAGGTGTTAAGAAGAATGAATAAGATAAAAAGAAGAGAAAAGAAGAAAAAGAAATATATTAAGAAGAATTATGTTAAGATAGAATGATATTCAAATAAAATTATTTAGGATAGAAATTTTTTAAGATAGAATTATTTTAAGATAGAAAGGTGTTAAGATAGAATGATATTAAGATAATATTATGTTCAGATAGAATGATATTAAGATAGAATTATATTATGATGTAATGATATTGAAATAAAATTAAGTTAAAGTTATGTTAAGATAGAAATTTATTAAGATAGAATTATGTTAAGATAGAAAAATATTAAGATTAAGAAGAATAATTAGATTAAGATGGAATAATATTAAATAAAATTATGTTAGGATAGAAATTTTTTAAGTAAGAATTAAGTAAAGATAAACTGGTGTTAAGATAGAATAATATTAAGATAGAATTATGTTAAGATAGAGTGATATTAAGATAGAATTATGTTAAGATAAATGATATTAATAGAATAATTAAGATAAATGATATTAAATAGAATTATGTTAAGATAGAATGATATTCAAATAAAATTATGTTAGGATAGAAATTTTTAAGATAGAATTATTTAAGAAGAATTTATATTAAGAAGAATGATGTTAAGATAGAATAATATTAAGATAGAATTATGTTAAGATGGAATAATATTCAAATAAAATTATGTTAGGATAGAAATATTTAAGTAAGAATTAAGTAAAGATAAAATGGTGTTAAGATAGAATGATATTAAGATAGAATTATGTTAAGATAGAGTGATATTAAGATAGAATTATGTTAAGATGAAATGATATTAAGTTAGAATGATATTAAGATAGAATGATATTAAGATAGAATTATGTTAAGATAGAATGATATTCAAATAAAATTATGTTAGGATAGAAATTTTTTAAGATAGAATTATTTTAAGATAGAAAGGTGTTAAGATAGAATGATATTAAGATAATATTATGTTCAGATAGAATGATATTAAGATAGAATTATATTATGATGTAATGATATTGAAATAAAATTAAGTTAAAGTTATGTTAAGATAGAAATTTATTAAGATAGAATTATGTTAAGATAGAATAATATTAAGATAGAATTATGTTAAGATGGAATAATATTCAAATAAAATATGTTAGGATAGAAATTTAAGTAAGAATTAAGTAAAATAAATGGTGTTAAGAAGAATAATATTAAAAGAATTAGTTAAGAAGAGTGATATAAAGAAGAATTATGTTAAGATGAAATGATATTAAGGTAGAATGATATTAAGATAGAATGATATTAAGATAGAATTATGTTAAGATAGAATGATATTCAAATAAAATTATGTTAGGATAGAAATTTTTTAAGATAGAATTATTTAAATAGAAAGGTGTTAAGAAGAATGATATAAGAAAAAGTTCAAAGAGATATTAAATAGAATTAGTTAAGATGAAATGAATAAGAGAATAATTAAATAGAATGAATTAAGATAGAATTATGTTAAGATAGAATATATTCAAATAAAATTATTTAGGATAGAAATTTTAAGATAGAATTATTTAAGATAGAAAGGTGTTAAGAAGAATGATATAAGATAAATAGTCAGAAGAAGATATAAGATAGAATTATGTAGAGAAATGTATTAAGATAGAAGATATTAAGATAGAATTAGTAAGAAGAATGAATTAAATAAAATTAGTTAGGAAGAAATTTATTAAGAAGAATTATGTTAAAAGAAAAATATTAAGATAGAATATGTTAAGATAGAATGATATTAAGATAGAATTATGTTAAGATGGAATAATATTCAAATAAAATTATGTTAGGATAGAAATATTTGAAGAAAGAATTAAGTAAAGATAGAATGGTGTTAAGATAGAATGATATTAAGATAGAATTATGTTAAGATAGAGTGATATTAAGATAGAATTATGTTAAGATGAAATGATATTAAGTTAGAATGATATTAAGATAGAATGATATTAAGATAGAATTATGTTAAGATAGAATGATATTCAAATAAAATTATGTTAGGATAGAAATTTTTTAAGATAGAATTATTTTAAGATAGAAAGGTGTTAAGATAGAATGATATTAAGATAATATTATGTTCAGATAGAATGATATTAAGATAGAATTATATTATGATGTAATGATATTGAAATAAAATTAAGTTAAAGTTATGTTAAGATAGAAATTTATTAAGATAGAATTATGTTAAGATAGAAAAATATTAAGATAGAATGATGTTAAGATAGAATAATATTAAGATAGAATTAGTTAAGAAGTATTCAATAAAATTATGTTAGGATGAAATTTAAGAAGAATTATAAATAGAAAGGTGTTAAGAAGAATGATATAAGAAAATTATGTTAATAGAATGATATAAGATAGAATTAATTAGATGTAAGATATTGAAATAAAATTAAGTAAAGATGTTAAGATAGAAATTTATTAAGATAGAATTATGTTAAGATAGAATAATATTAAGATAGAATTATGTTAAGATGGATATATTCAAATAAAATTATGTTAGGATGAAATTTTTAAGTAAGAATTAATAAAGATAAAATGGTGTTAAGATAGAATGATATTAAGATAGAATTATGTTAAGATAGAGTGATATAAGATAGAATTATGTTAAGATGAAATATATTAAGTAGAATGATATTAAGATAGAATGATATTAAGATAGAATTATGTTAAGATAGAATGATATTCAAATAAAATTATGTTAGGATAGAAATTTTTTAAGATAGAATTATTTTAAGATAGAAAGGTGTTAAGATAGAATATATTAAGATAATATTATGTTCAGATAGAATGATATTAAGATAGAATTATATTATAGTAATGATATTGAAAAAAATTAAGTTAAATTATGTTAAGATAGAAATTTATTAAGATAGAATTATGTTAAGATAGAATAATATTAAGATAGAATTATGTTAAGATATATAAAAAATTAGGATAGAAATTAAGTAAAATAGTAAAAAAAAGAGATAGAAAAAAAAAAAGAAAGTGAAAAAGAAGAAGTGAAAAAGAGATGAATAAGAAAATGATATTAAGATAGAATTATGTTAAGATAGAATGATATTCAAATAAAATTATGTTAGGATGAAATTTTTAAGATAGAATTATTTTAAGATAGAAAGTGTTAAGATAGAATATATTAAGATAAATTATTCAGATAGAATGATATAAAGAATAATAATAAATAGAAATAAAATTAAGTAAATTATGTTAAGATAAAAATTAAGATAGAATATGTTAAGATAGAATAATATTAAGATAGAATTATTTAAGATGGAATAATATTATAAAATTATGTTAGGATAGAAATTTAAGTAAGAATAATAAAATAAAATGGTGTTAAGATAGAATAATTAAGATAGAATTATGTTAAGATAAGTGATATTAAGATAGAATATGTTAAGATGAAATATATTAAGTAGAATGATATTAAGATAGAATGATATTAAGATAGAATTATGTTAAGATAGAATGATATTCAAATAAAATTATGTTAGGATAGAAATTTTTTAAGATAGAATTATTTTAAGATAGAAAGGTGTTAAGATAGAATGATATTAAGATAATATTATGTTCAGATAGAATGATATTAAGATAGAATTATATTATGATGTAATGATATTAAATAAAATTAAGTTAAAGTTACGTTAAGATAGAAATTTATTAAGATAGAATTATGTTAAGATAGAGTGATATTTAGATAGAATTATGTTAAGATGAATAATATTAAAATAAAATTATTTAGATAGAAATTTTTAAGTAAGAATAAGAAAGAAAAATGTTTAAGAAGAAAAAAGATAAAAGTAAAAGATAAAAAAGAAATGAAGATGAAATGATATAAGGAGAAAATAAAAGAATGAATAAGATAGAATTAGTAAGATAGAAGATATTCAAATAAATTATGTTAGGATAAAATTAAGATAAATTATTTAAGATAGAAAGGTGTTAAGATAGAATATATAAGAAAATTAGTAGAAGAGTGAATAAAAGAATATGTTAAGATGAAATAATTAAGTAGAATATGTTAAGATAGAATGATATTAAGATAGAATTATTTAAGATAGAATATATTCAAATAAAATTATTTAGATAAAATTTTTAAGATAAATTATTTAAGATAGAAAGTGTTAAGATAGAATGATATTAAGATAGTATTATGTTAAGATAGAGTGATATTAAGATAGAATTATGTTAAGATGAAATGATATTAAGTAGAATGATATTAAGATAGAATGATATTAAGATAGAATTATGTTAAGATAGAATGATATTCAAATAAAATTATGTTAGGATAGAAATTTTTTAAGATAGAATTATTTTAAGATAGAAAGGTGTTAAGATAGAATGATATTAAGATAATATTATGTTCAGATAGAATGATATTAAGATAGAATTATATTATGATGTAATGATATTGAAATAAAATTAAGTTAAAGTTACGTTAAGATAGAAATTTATTAAGATAGAATTATGTTAAGATAGAAAAATATTAAGATAGAATGATGTTAAGATAGAATAATATTAAGATAGAATTATGTTAAGATGGAATATATTAAGATGAATATATTCAATAAAATTATGTTAGGATAGAAATTTTTTAAGATAGAATTAATAAAGATAGAAAGGTGTTAAGATAGAATGTATTAAGATAAATTATGTTAGATAGAATGATATAAGATAGAATTATATATGAGAATGAATGAAATAAAATTAAGTAAATAGTTAAGAAGAAATTTATTAAGATAGAATTATGTTAAGAAGAAAATATTAAGAAGAATTATGTTAAGATAGAGTGATATTAAATAGAATTATGTTAAGATGAAATGATATTAAGTAGAATGATATTAAGATAGAATGATATTAAGATAGAATTATGTTAAGATAGAATGATATTCAAATAAAATTATGTTAGGATAGAAATTTTTTAAGATAGAATTATTTTAAGATAGAAAGGTGTTAAGATAGAATATATTAAGATAATATAGTTCAGATAGAAGAATAAATAGAATTAATAATGTAATGATATGAAAAAAATTAAGTTAAAGTATTTAAGATAGAAATATTAAGATAGAATATGTTAAGATAGAATAATATTAAGATAGAATTATGTTAAGATGGAATAATATTCAAATAAAATATTTAGGATAGAAATTTTTAAGTAAGAATTAAGTAAAGATAAAATGGTGTTAAGATAGAATATATTAAGATAGAATTATGTTAAGATAGAGTGATATTAAGATAGAATTATGTTAAGATGAAATGATATTAAGTAGAATGATATTAAGATAGAATGATATTAAGATAGAATTATGTTAAGATAGAGTTAGGATAGAAATTTTTTAAGATAGAATTATTTTAAGATAGAAAGGTGTTAAGATAGAATGATATTAAGATAATATTATGTTCAAATAGAATGATATTAAGATAGAATTATATTATAAATAAGAAAAAAAAAAAAAGTAAAAGAAATATTAAGATAGAATATGTTAAGATAGAAAATATTAAGATAGAATTATGTTAAGATGGATAATATTAATAAAATTATGTTAGGATAGAAATTTTGAAGTAAGAATTAAGTAAAGATAAAATGGTGTTAAGATAGAATAGAATTAAGATAGAATTATGTTAAGATAGAGTGATATTAAGATAGAATTATGTTAAGATGAAATGATATTAAGTAGAATGATATTAAGATAGAATGATATTAAGATAGAATTATGTTAAGATAGAATGATATTCAAATAAAATTATGTTAGGATAGAAATTTTTTAAGATAGAATTATTTTAAGATAGAAAGGTGTTAAGATAGAATGATATTAAGATAATATTATGTTCAATAGAATGATATTAAGATAGAATTATATTATGATGTAATGATATTGAAATAAAATTAAGTTAAATTATGTTAAGATAGAAATTTATTAAGATAGAATTATGTTAAGATAGAATAATATTAAGATAGAATTATGTTAAGATGGAATAATATTCAATAATTATTAGGATAAAATTTTTAAAAAATAATAAGAAGGTAGATAGAAAAAAAAATAGAAAAGAGAAAAGAGAAAGAAGATGAAAAATAGAAAAAAAAAGAAATAAAGAAAAATTAATAGAATCAAAATATGTAGAAAAAAAAAAGATAGATGTAAGAAGAAAATAAAAAAAGAGAAAAAAAGAAGAAATGTTAAAGAAATGATAAAGTTAGAATGATATTAAGATAGAATGATATTAAGATAGAATTATGTTAAGATAGAATGATATTCAAATAAAATTATGTTAGGATAGGAATTTTTTAAGATAGAATTATTTAAGATAGAAAGGTGTTAAGATAGAATGATATAAGATAATATATGTTAATAGAGTGATATTAAATAGAATTATGTTAAATGAAATGAATTAAGTAGAATGAATTAAGAAGAATAATAAAAGAATTATGTTAAGATAGAATGATATTCAAATAAAATTATGTTAGGATAGAAATTTTTTAAGAAGAATTATTTAAGAAGAAAGGTGTTAAGAAAGAAGAATAAGAAAATATGTTCAGAAGAGAAAAGAAGAATATGTTAAGATGAAATGATATTAAGATAGAATATGTTAAGATAGAATAATATTAAATAGAATTATGTTAAGATAGAATGATATCAAATAAAATTATGTTAGGATAGAAATATTTAAGATAGAATTAAGTAAAGATAGAAATGGTGTTAAGATAGAATGATATTAAGATAGAATTATGTTAAGATAGAGTGATATTAAGATAGAATTATGTTAAGATGAAATGATATTAAGTTAGAATGATATTAAGATAGAATGATATTAAGATAGAATTATGTTAAGATAGAATGATATTCAAATAAAATTATGTTAGGATAGAAATTTTTTAAGATAGAATTATTTTAAGATAGAAAGGTGTTAAGATAGAATGATATTAAGATAATATTATGTTCAGATAGAATGATATTAAGATAGAATTATATTATGATGTAATGATATTGAAATAAAATTAAGTTAAAGTTATGTTAAGATAGAAATTTATTAAGATAGAATTATTTAAGATAGAAAAATATTAAGATAGAATATGTTAAGATAGAATAATATTAAGATAGAATTAGTTAAGAGTATGAATAATATTCAAATAAAATTATGTTAGGATAGAAATTTTTTAAGAAAGAATTAAGTAAAGATAGAATGGTGTTAAGATAGAATGATATTAAGATAGATTATGTTAAGAAGAATGATATTAAGATAGAATTATATTAGATGAATGATATTGAAATAAAATTAAGTTAAAGTTATGTTAAGATAGAAATTTATTAAGATAGAATTATGTTAAGATAGAATAATATTAAGATAGAATTATGTTAAAATAGAATAATATTCAAATAAAATTATGTTAGGATAGAAATTTTTTAAGTAAGAATTAAGTAAAGATAAAATGGTGTTAAGATAGAATGATATTAAGATAGAATTATGTTAAGATAGAATGATATTAAGATAGAATTATGTTAAGATGAAATGATATTAAGTTAGAATGATATTAAGATAGAATGATATTAAGATAGAATTATGTTAAGATAGAATGATATTCAAATAAAATTATGTTAGGATAGAAATTTTTTAAGATAGAATTATTTTAAGATAGAAAGGTGTTAAGATAGAATGATATTAAGATAATATTATTTCAGATAGAATGATATTAAGTAGAAATATATATTAATTTTGATATTAAGTTAAGTTAGTTAAGTGAAATTTATTAAGATAGAATTATAAGAAGAAAATAAAATAAAAGAGAAGATAAGAAAAGAGAGAAAAAAAGAATAATATTCAAATAAAATTATGTTAGGATAGAAATTTTTAAGAAGAATTAGAAAGATAAAAGGTGAAGAAGAAGAAAAGAATTATAAAGAATAAAAGAAGAATTATGAGATAGAATGATATTCAAAAAAATTATGTTAGAAGAAATTAAGATAGAATAAAAAAAAAAAAAATATTAAGATAGAATATGTTAAGAAGAATAATATTAAGATAGAATTATGTTAAGATGGAATAATATTCAAATAAAATTATGTTAGGATAGAAATATTTTAAGTAAGAATTAAGTAAAGATAAAATGGTGTTAAGATAGAATGATATTAAGATAGAATAATAAGAAGAATTATGTTAAGATAGAGTGATATTAAGATAGAATTATGTTAAGATGAAATGATATTAAGGTAGAATGATATTAAGATAGAATGATATTAAGATAGAATTATGTTAAGATAGAATGATATTCAAATAAAATTATGTTAGGATAGAAATTTTTTAAGATAGAATTATTTTAAGATAGAAAGGTGTTAAGATAGAATGATATTAAGATAATATTATGTTCAGATAGAATGATATTAAGATAGAATTATATTATGATGTAATGATATTGAAATAAAATTAAGTTAAAGTTACGTTAAGATAGAAATTTATTAAGATAGAATTATGTTAAGATAGAAAAATATTAAGATAGAATGATGTTAAGATAGAATAATATTAAGATAGAATAGTTAAATGAAAAAAGAGAAAAAAAAGAAGAAAGAAGATTATGTTAAGAAGAATGATATTCAAAAATTAGTTAGGATAGAAATTTTTTAAATAGAATTATTTTAAATAGAAAGGTGTTAAGATAGAATGATATTAAGATAAATTATGTTCAAAGAATGAATTAAATAGAATTATATTAGATGTAATGATATTAAAATAAAATTAAGTTAAAGTTATGTTAAGATAGAAATTTATTAAGATAGAATTATGTTAAGATAGAATAATATTAAGATAGAATTATGTTAAGATGGAATAATATTCAAATAAAATTATGTTAGGATAGAAATTTTTTAAGTAAGAATTAAGTAAAGATAAAATGGTGTTAAGATAGAATATATTAAGATAGAATTATGTTAAGATAAGTATATTAAATAGAATTAGTTAAATGAAGGATATAAAGAATGATATAAGAAGAAGAATTAAGATAGAATGAATTAAGATAGAATTATTAAAAGATATTCAAATAAAATTAGTTAGGATAGAAATTTAAGATAGAATTATTAAGATAGAAAGGTGTTAAGAAGAATGATATTAAGATAAATTATGTTAGATAGAGTGATATTAAGATAGAATTATGTTAAGATGAAATATATTAAGTAGAATGATATTAAGATAGAATGATATTAAGATAGAATTATGTTAAGATAGAATGATATTCAAATAAAATTATGTTAGGATAGAAATTTTTAAGATAGAATTATTTAAGATAGAAAGTGTAAGAAGAATGAATTAAGATAATATTAGTTAGAAGATGAATTAAGATAGAATTATGTTAAGATGAAAGTATTAAGAGAATATATTAAGATAGAATTATGTTAAGATAGAGTTATGATAGAAATTTTGTAAGATAGAATTATTTTAAGATAGAATGGTGTTAAGATAGAATGATATTAAGATAATATTATGTTCAATAGAATATATTAAGATAGAATTATATTATGATGTAATGATATTGAAATAAAATTAAGTTAAAGTTATGTTAAGATAGAAATTTATTAAGATAGAATTATGTTAAGATAGAATAATATTAAGATAGAATTATGATAAGATGGACTAATATTAAAATAAAATTATGTTAGGATAGAAATTTTTATTTAGTATGAATTAAGTAAAGATAAAATGGTGTTAAGATAGAATAATATTAAGATAGAATTATGTTAAGATAGAGTGATATTAAATAGAATTATGTTAAGATGAAATGATATTAAGGTAGAATGATATTAAGATAGAATGATATTAAGATAGAATTATGTTAAGATAGAATGATATTCAAATAAAATTATGTTAGGATAGAAATTTTTTAAGATAGAATTATTTTAAGATAGAAAGGTGTTAAGATAGAATGATATTAAGATAATATTATGTTCAGATAGAGTGATATTAAGATAGAATTATGTTAAGATGAAATGATATTAAGTTAGAATATATTAAGATAGAATGATATTAAGATAGAATTATGTTAAGATAGAATGATATTCAAATAAAATTATGTTAGGATAGAAATTTTTTAAGATAGAATTATTTTAAGATAGAAAGGTGTTAAGATAGAATGATATTAAGATAATATTATGTTCAGATAGAATGATATTAAGATAGAATAGAGAGAAAGAAAAAAAAAAGAAGAAAAAAGAAGAATTAGTTAAGAAGAATGATATAAAAAAATTAGTTAGGATAGAAATTTTTAAAAGAAAAAAAAAAAGAAGAATGATATTAAGATAGAATTATATTATATGTAATGATATTGAAATAAAATTAAGTTAAAGTTATGTTAAGATAGAAATTTATTAAGATAGAATTATGTTAAGATAGAAAAATATTAAGATAGAATGATGTTAAGATAGAATAATATTAAGATAGAATTATGTTAAGATGGAATAATATTCAAATAAAATTATGTTAGGATAGAAATATTTGAAGTAAGAATTAAGTAAAGATAAAATGGTGTTAAGATAGAATGATATTAAGATAGAATTATGTTAAGATAGAGTGATATTAAGATAGAATTATGTTAAGATGAAATGATATTAAGTTAGAATGATATTAAGATAGAATGATATTAAGATAGAATTATGTTAAGATAGAATGATATTCAAATAAAATTATGTTAGGATAGAAATTTTTTAAGATAGAATTATTTTAAGATAGAAAGGTGTTAAGATAGAATGATATTAAGATAATATTATGTTCAGATAGAATGATATTAAGATAGAATTATATTATGATGTAATGATATTAAAATAAAATTAAGTTAAAGTTACGTTAAGATAGAAATTTATTAAGATAGAATTATGTTAAGATAGAATAATATTAAGATAGAATTATGTTAAGATGGACTAATATTAAAATAAAATTATGTTAGGATAGAAATTTTTTAAGTAAGAATTAAGTAAAGATAAAATGGTGTTAAGATAGAATGATATTAAGATAGAATTATGTTAAGATAGAGTGAATAAAATAGAATTATGTAAATGAAATGATATTAAGGTAGAATGATATTAAGATAGAATGATATTAAGATAGAATTATGTTAAGATAGAATGATATTCAAATAAAATTATGTTAGGATAGAAATTTTTAAGATAGAATTATTTTAAGATAGAAAGGTGTTAAGATAGAATGATATTAAGATAGTATTATGTTAGATAGAGTGATATTAAGATAGAATTATGTTAAGATGAAATGATATTAAGTTAGAATGATATTAAGATAGAATGATATTAAGATAGAATTATGTTAAGATAGAATGATATTCAAATAAAATTATGTTAGGATAGAAATTTTTTAAGATAGATTTATTTTAAGATAGAAAGGTGTTAAGATAGAATGATATTAAGATAATATTATGTTCAGATAGAGTGATATTAAGATAGAATATGTTAAGATGAAATGATATTAAGTTAGAAGATATTAAGATAGAATGATATAAGATAGAATTATGTTAAGATAGAATGATATTCAAATAAAATTATGTTAGGATAGAAATTTTTTAAGATAGATTTATTTTAAGATAGAAAGGTGTTAAGATAGAATGATATTAAGATAGAATTATATTATGATGTAATGATATTGAAATAAAATTAAGTTAAAGTTATGTTAAGATAGAAATTTATTAAGATAGAATTATGTTAAGATAGAAAAATATTAAGATAGAATGATGTTAAGATAGAATAATATTAAGATAGAATTATGTTAAGATGGAATAATATTCAAATAAAATTATGTTAGGATAGAAATATTTGAAGTAAAAATTAAGTAAAGATAAAATGGTGTTAAGATAGAATGATATTAAGATAGAATTATGTTAAGATAGAGTGATATTAAGATAGAATTATGTTAAGATGAAATGATATTAAGGTAGAATGATATTAAGATAGAATGATATTAAGATAGAATTATGTTAAGATAGAATGATATTCAAATAAAATTATGTTAGGATAGAAATTTTTTAAGATAGAATTATTTTAAGATAGAAAGGTGTTAAGATAGAATGATATTAAGATAATATTATGTTCAGATAGAATGATATTAAGATAGAATTATATTATGATGTAATGATATTGAAATAAAATTAAGTTAAAGTTATGTTAAGATAGAAATTTATTAAGATAGAATTATGTTAAGATAGAATAATATTAAGATAGAATTATGTTAAGATGGAATAATATTCAAATAAAATTATGTTAGGATAGAAATTTTTGAAGTAAGAATTAAGTAAAGATAAAATGGTGTTAAGATAGAATGATATTAAGATAGAATTATGTTAAGATAGAGTGAATAAGAAGAATTATGTTAAGATGAAATGATATTAAGGTAGAATGATATTAAGAAGAATGAATTAAGATAGAATTATGTTAAGATAGAATGATATTCAATAAAATTATGTTAGGATAGAAATTTTTTAAGATAGAATTATTTAAGATAGAAAGGTGTTAAGAAGAATGATATAAGATAGATTAGTTAGATAGAGTGATATTAAGATAGAATTATGTTAAGATGAAATGATATTAAGTTAGAATGATATTAAGATAGAATGATATTAAGATAGAATTATGTTAACATAGAATGATATTCAAATAAAATTATGTTATGATAGAAATTTTTTAAGATAGAATTATTTTAAGATAGAATGGTGTTAATATAGAATGATATTAAGATAGAATTATGTTAAGATAGAGTGATATTAAGATAGAATTATGTTAAGATGAAATGATATTAAGTTAGAATGATATTAAGATAGAATGATATTAAGATAGAATTATGTTAAGATAGAATGATATTCAAATAAAATTATGTTAGGATAGAAATTTTTTAAGATAGAATTATTTTAAGATAGAAAGGTGTTAAGATAGAATGATATTAAGATAATATTATGTTCAGATAGAATGATATTAAGATAGAATTATATTATGATGTAATGATATTGAAATAAAATTAAGTTAAAGTTATGTTAAGATAGAAATTTATTAAGATAGAATTATGTTAAGATAGAAAAATATTAAGATAGAATGATGTTAAGATAGAATAATATTAAGATAGAATTATGTTAAGATGGAATAATATTCAAATAAAATTAGTTAGAAAAATTTTTAAGAAGAATAAGAAAGATAAAAGGTAAAAGAATAATTAAGATAGAATATGTTAAGATAGAATATATTCAAATAAAATTATGTTAGGATAGAAATTTTTAAGTAAGAATTAAGTAAAGATAAAATGGTGTTAAGATAGAATAATATTAAGATAGAATTATGTTAAGATAGAGTGATATTAAGATAGAATTATGTTAAGATGAAAGATATAAGTAGAATGATATTAAGAAGAAGAATTAAGATAGAATTATGTTAATAAAATAAAAAATTAAAAAATTAAAAAAAAAAAAATTAAGATAGAATGATATTCAAATAAAATTATGTTAGGATAGAAATTTTTTAAGATAGAATTATTTTAAGATAGAAAGGTGTTAAGATAGAATGATATTAAGATAATATTATGTTCAGATAGAATGATATTAAGAAGAATTAATTAGATGAAGATATTAAAAAAATTAAGTAAAGTTAGTTAAGATAGAATATTAAAAAATTATGTTAAGATAGAAATTATGTTAAGAAGAATATGTTAAGATAGAATGATATTAAGATAGAATTATGTTAAGATAGAAATTTATTAAGATAGAATTATGTTAAGATGAAATGATATTAAGTTAGAATGATATTAAGATAGAATGATATTAAGATAGAATTATGTTAAGATAGAATGATATTCAAATAAAATTATGTTAGGATAGAAATTTTTTAAGATAGAATTATTTTAAGATAGAAAGGTGTTAAGATAGAATGATATTAAGATAATATTATGTTCAATAGAATGATATTAAGATAGAATTATATTATGATGTAATGATATTGAAATAAAATTAAGTTAAAGTTATGTTAAGATAGAAATTTATTAAGATAGAATTATGTTAAGATAGAAAAATATTAAGATAGAATGATGTTAAGATAGAATAATATTAAGATAGAATTATGTTAAGATGGAATAATATTCAAATAAAATTATGTTAGGATAGAAATATTTTAAGTAAGAATTAAGTAAAGATAAAATGGTGTTAAGATAGAATGATATTAAAAGAATTAGTTAAGAAGAGTGAAAAAGAATTAGAAAGAAATATATAAGAGAATGAATTAAGAAGAATAATTAAGAAGAATTAGTTAAGAAGAAGATATTCAAAAAAATTAGTTAGGAAGAAATTTTAAAGAAGAATTATAAGAAGAAGGTGAAGAAGAATGAAAAGATAGAATTATGTTAGATAGAGTGATATTAAAATAGAATTATGTTAAGATGAAATGATATTAAGTTAGAATGATATTAAGATAGAATGATATTAAGATAGAATTATGTTAAGATAGAATGATATTCAAATAAAATTATGTTAGGATAGAAATTTTTTAAGATAGAATTATTTTAAGATAGAAAGGTGTTAAGATAGAATGATATTAAGATAATATTATGTTCAGATAGAATGATATTAAGATAGAATTATATTATGATGTAATGATATTGAAATAAAATTAAGTTAAAGTTACGTTAAGATAGAAATTTATTAAGATAGAATTATGTTAAGATAGAAAAATATTAAGATAGAATGATGTTAAGATAGAATAAAAGAAGAATAGAGAAATATTAAGAAGAATTAGTTAAGATGAAAAATAATAGAATAATTAAGATAGAAGAAAAGAAGAATTATGTTAAGAAGAATGATATTCAAAAAAATTAGTTAGGAAGAAATTTTTTAAGATAGAATTATTTAAGATAGAAAGGTGTTAAGAAGAATGATATAAGATAGAATTATGTTAGAAGAGTGATATTAAGAAGAATTATATTAGATGAATGAATTAAAAAAATTAAGAAAGAATTAAAAAAATAAAAAAATGTTAAGATAGAAAAATATTAAGATAGAATGTATGTTAAGATAGAATAATATTAAGATAGAATTATGTTAAGATGGAATAATATTCAAATAAAATTATGTTAGGATAGAAATATTTGAAGTAAGAATTAAGTAAAGATAAAATGGTGTTAAGATAGAATATGTTAAGATAGAATTATGTTAAGATAGAGTGATATTAAGATAGAATTATGTTAA
The DNA here is from genome assembly GCA_035047645.1 of Drosophila merina. NCBI lineage: Eukaryota > Metazoa > Arthropoda > Insecta > Diptera > Drosophilidae > Drosophila > Drosophila merina. The sequence continues at coordinate 225,482 of JAWNPH010000023.1, read as the reverse complement.
GATGAAATGATATTAAGGTAGAATGATATTAAGATAGAATGATATTAAGATAGAATTATGTTAAGATAGAATGATATTCAAATAAAATTATGTTAGGATAGAAATTTTAAGATAGAATTATGTTAAGATAGAATATATTAAGATAGAATTATGTTAAGATGGAATAATATTCAAAAAATTATGTTAGGAAGAAAAGTAAGAATAAGAAAAAAAGGTGTTAGAAAAAAAAGAAGAAGAAAAGAAGAATAAATAAGAAGAAAGTAAGAGATGATATTGAAATAGAATTATGTTAAGATGAATGATATTAAGTTAGAAGATATTAAGAAGAATGAATTAAGAAGAATTATATTATATAGAATGATATTCAAATAAAATTAGTAGGAAGAAATTTTTTAAGATAGAATTATTTTAAGATAGAAAGGTGTTAAGAAGAATATATTAAGATAATATTATGTTCAGATAGAGTGATATTAAGATAGAATTATGTTAAATGAAATGTATTAAGTAGAATGATATTAAGATAGAATTATTTAAGATAGAATATATTCAATAAAATTATGTTAGGATAGAAATTTTTTAAGATAGAATTATTTAAGATAGAAAGGTGTTAAGAAGAATGATATTAAGATAGTATTATGTTCAGATAGATGATATTAAGATAGAATTATATTATGATGTAATGATATTGAAATAAAATTAAGTTAAAGTTACGTTAAGATAGAAATTTATTAAGATGGAATTATGTTAAGATAGAAAAATATTAAGATAGAATGATGTTAAGATAGAATAATATTAAGATAGAATTATGTTAAGATAGAGTGATATTAAGATAGAATTATGTTAAGATGAAATGATATTAAGGTAGAATGATATTAAGATAGAATGATATTAAGATAGAATTATGTTAAGATAGAATGATATTCAAATAAAATTATGTTAGGATAGAAATTTTTTAAGATAGAATTATTTTAAGATAGAAAGGTGTTAAGATAGAATGATATTAAGATAATATTATGTTCAGATAGAATGATATTAAGATAGAATTATATTATGATGTAATGATATTGAAATAAAATTAAGTTAAAGTTATGTTAAGATAGAAATTTATTAAGATAGAATTATGTTAAGATAGAAAAATATTAAGATAGAATGATGTTAAGATAGAATAATATTAAGATAGAATTATGTTAAGATGGAATAATATTCAAATAAAATTATGTTAGGATAGAAATATTTTAAGTAAGAATTAAGTAAAGATAAAATGGTGTTAAGATAGAATGATATTAAGATAGAATTATGTTAAGATAGAGTGATATTAAAATAGAATTATGTTAAGATGAAATGATATTAAGTTAGAATGATATTAAGATAGAATGATATTAAGATAGAATTATGTTAAGATAGAATGATATTCAAATAAAATTATGTTAGGATAGAAATTTTTTAAGATAGAATTATTTTAAGATAGAAAGGTGTTAAGATAGAATGATATTAAGATAATATTATGTTCAGATAGAATGATATTAAGATAGAATTATATTATATAATATATTAAATAAAATTAAGTTAAAGTAGTTAAAAAATTATTAATGAATATTAAGATGAAAAAATTAGAAGTAGATAGTTTTAAGAAGATTATTAAGATAAAATATAATAAAATTGAAAATAAGTAGAATAATAAAATGTTAGATGAAAATTAAAAGAATTAGAAAAGAAATATTAGAAGATAAAAGATAGAATTATGTTAGATAGAGTGATATTAAGATAGAATTATGTTAAGATGAAATGATATTAAGTTAGAATATATTAAGATAGAATGATATTAAGATAGAATTATGTTAAGATAGAATGATATTCAAATAAAATTATGTTAGGATAGAAATTTTTTAAGATAGAATTATTTTAAGATAGAAAGGTGTTAAGATAGAATGATATTAAGATAATATTATGTTCAGATAGAATGATATTAAGAGAGAATTATATTATGATGTAATGATATTGAAATAAAATTAAGTTAAAGTTATGTTAAGATAGAAATTTATTAAGATAGAATTATGTTAAGATAGAAAAATATTAAGATAGAATATGTTAAGATAGAATAATATTAAGAAGAATTATGTTAAATGAAATAATATTCAATAAAATTATGTTAGATGAATTTTTAAGTAAGAATTAATAAGAAAATGGTGTTAAGATAGAATAAACAAGATAGAATTATTTAAGATAGAATGGTGTTAGCTAGAATGATATAAGATAGAATTTTGTTAAGATAGAGTGATATTAAGATAGAATTATCCCAAGATAGAATGATATTCAAATAAAATTATGTTAAGATAGAAAAATATTAAATAGAATTATGTTAAGATAGAATAATATAAAGATAGAATTATGTTAAGATGGAATAATATTCAAATAAAATTATGTTAGGATAGAAATATTTGAAGTAAGAATTAAGTAAAGATAAAATGGTGTTAAGATAGAATATATTAAAATAGAATTATGTTAAATAGAGTGATATTAAGATAGAATTATGTTAAGATGAAATGATATTAAGGTAGAATGATATTAAGATAGAATGATATTAAGATAGAATTATGTTAAGATAGAATGATATTCAAATAAAATTATGTTAGGATAGAAATTTTTTAAGATAGAATTATTTAAATAGAATAATATAAAAAATTAGTTAAATGAATAATATTAAATAAAATTATGTTAGATAGAAGTATTTTAAGTAAGAATTAAGTAAGATAAAATGGTGTTAAATAGAATTATGTTAAGAAGAAAAATATTAAATAGAATATGTTAAATAGAATAAATTAAAAGAATATGTTAAGATGAAGATATAAATAGAATTTTGTTAAGATGAAGTGATATTAAGTTAGAATATATTAAATAGAATGAATTAAGATAGAATTAATTAAAGAAAATATTCAAAAAAAGTAGGAAGAAATTTTTAAGATAGAATATTTTAAGAAAAAGGTGTTAAGAAGAATATATAAGATAGAATTATGTTAATAGAGTGATATTAAGATAGAATTATGTTAAGATGAAATGTTATTAAGTTAGAATTATATTAAGATAGAATTATGTTAAGATAGAATGATATTCAAATAAAATTATGTTAGGATAGAAATTTTTTAAGATAGAATTATTTTAAGATAGAAAGGTGTTAAGATAAAATGATATTAAGATAATATTATGTTCAGATAGAATGATATTAAGATAGAATTATATTATGATGTAATGATATTGAAATAAAATTAAGTTAAAGTTACGTTAAGATAGAAATTTATTAAGATAGAATTATGTTAAGATAGAAAAATATTAAGATAGAATGATGTTAAGATAGAATAATATTAAGATAGAATTATGTTAAGATGAAATAATATATAAATAAAATTATGTTAGGATAGAAATTTTTTAAGTAAGAATTAAGTAAAGATAAAATGGTGTTAAGATAGAATAATATTAAGATAGAATTATGTTAAGATAGAGTGATATAAAGATAGAATTATGTTAAGATGAAATGATATTAAGGTAGAATGATATTAAGATAGAATGATATTAAGATAGAATTATGTTAAGATAGAATGATATTCAAATAAAATTATGTTAGGATAGAAATTTTTTAAGATAGAATTATTTTAAGATAGAAAGGTGTTAAGATAGAATGATATTAAGATATATTTTGTTCAGATAGAATATATTAAGATAGAATTATATTATATGTAATATATTGAAATAAAATTAAGTAAAAGTTATGTTAAGATAGAATTTTATTAAGATAGTATTATGTTAAGATAGAAAAATATTAAGATAGAATTATGTTAAGATGGAATAATATTCAAATAAAATTATGTTAGGATAGAAATATTTTAAGTAAGAATTAAGTAAAGATAAAATGGTGTTAAGATAGAATTATATTAAGATAGAATTATGTTTAGATAGAGTGATATTAAAATAGAATTATGTTAAGATGAAATGATATTAAGTTAGAATGATATTAAGATAGAATGATATTAAGATAGAATTATGTTAAGATAGAATGATATTCAAATAAAATTATGTTAGGATAGAAATTTTTTAAGATAGAATTATTTTAAGATAGAAAGGTGTTAAGATAGAATGATATTAAGATAATATTATGTTCAGATAGAATGATATTAAGATAGAATTATATTATGATGTAATGATATTGAAATAAAATTAAGTTAAAGTTATGTTAAGATAGAAATTTATTAAGATAGAATTATGTTAAGATAGAAAAATATTAAGATAGAATGATGTTAAGATAGAATAATATTAAGATAGAATTATGTTAAGATGGAATAATATTCAAATAAAATTATGTTAGGATAGAAATTTTTTAAGTAAGAATTAAGTACAGATAAAATGGTGTTAAGATAGAATTATATTAAGATAGAATTATGTTAAGATAGAAAGGTATTAGCTTGAATGATACAAAATAGAATTAGTTTAGATAGAGTGATATTAAAATAGAATTATGTTAAGATGAAATGATATTAAGTTAGAATGATATTAAGATAGAATGATATTAAGATAGAATTATGTTAAGATAGAATGATATTCAAATAAAATTATGTTAGGATAGAAATTTTTTAAGATAGAATTATTTTAAGATAGAAAGGTGTTAAGATAGAATGATATTAAGATAATATTATGTTCAGATAGAATGATATTAGGAGAGAATTATATTATGTTAATGATATTGAAATAAAATGAAGTTAAAGTTATGTTAAGATAGAAATTTATTAAAAGATTATTAAGATAGAAAAATATTAAATAGAAATTAAATAGAATAATATTAAGATAAATTATGTTAAGATGAATAATATTCAAATAAAATTATGTTAGGATAGAAATTTTAATAAGAATTAAGTAAATAAAATGGTGTTAAGTGAATTTAATAAATAAATAATAAAAGAATTTAAATAAATAATAAAATAAAAAAAATATTAAGATATAATTTAATAATTAGAAAATTTTAAAAATTAATAAAATTAAAAATAAATGAATATAAAAATATTAGAAGAAAAAGTAAAATTAAGAAAAAAATGGTGTTAAAAGAATTATGAAAAGAATATTAAAAAATTATGTAAAAGAAAATATTAATAAATATGTTAAATAGAATAAATTAAGATAGAATTAGAAGATGAAATATGAAAAGAATTAGTTAAGATGAAGTATATTAAGTTAGAAATATTAAAAGAATGAATAAGAAGAATAATAAGTAAAATACAAATAAAATTAGTAAGGATAGAAATTAAGATAAATTATTAAGAAGGAAGGTGAAGAAGAAATATTAAGATAATATTATGTTCAGATAGAATGATATTAGAGAGAATTATATTATGATGTAATGATATGAAATAAATGAAGTTAAAGTTATGTTAAGATAGAAATTTATTAAGATAGAATTATGTTAAGATAGAAAAATATTAAGTAGAAATATTAAAAGAATGATATAAAAGAATTAGTTAAGATAGAATGATATTCAAATAAAATTATGTAAGGAAGAAATTTTTTAAGATAGATTTATGTTAAGATAGAATGATATTAAGATAGAATTATGATAAGATGGAATAATATTCAAATAAAATTATGTTAGGATAGAAATATTTAAGTAAGAATTAAGTAAAGATAAAATGGTGTTAAGATAGAATGATATTAAGATAGAATTATGTAAAGATAGAGTGATATTAAGATAGAATTATGTTAAAATGAAATGATATTAAGTTAGAATGATATTAAGATAGAATGATATTAAGATAGAATTATGTTAAGATAGAATGATATTCAAATAAAATTATGTTATTTTAGAAATTTTTTAAGATAGAATTATTTTAAGATAGAAAGGTGTTAAGAAGAATATATTAAGATAATATTAGTTCAATAGAATATATAAGAAGAATATATTATATAATAAAAAATTAGAAAGATTAAGTAAAATATAAGATAAAATAGATAGAAAAATAAAAAAAAAAAAAAAAGAAGAATTAGTTAAAGAAAAAAAAAAGTTAGGATAAAATGAAGAAAATTAGTAAAAAAAGGTGTTAAATAGAAAAAAAATAGAATTAGTTAAGATAGAATGGTGTTACTAGAATGAACTAATAGAATAGTTAAGATAGAGTGATATTAAATAGAATTATGCCAAGAAGAATGATATAATAAATAGTAAGATAGAAAAATATTAAATAGAATTAGTTAAGATAGAATATATTAAGATAAAAGTTAAGATGGATAAATTATAAAATTATTTAGAAGAAATTTTAATAAATAATAAATAAAATTGTTAGAATAGAATGGTAAAAGAATTAGTAAAGAGTGATAAGATAGAATTAGTTAAATAGAGTGATATAAAATAGAATTAGTTAAGATGAAATGAATTAAGTTAGAAGATATTAAGATAGAAGATGTTAAATAGAATAATATAAGAAGAATTATGTTAAGATGGAAAATATTCAAAAAAAAGTTAGGAAGAAATTTAAGAAAAAAGTACAGATAAAATGGTGTTAAGAAGAATAGTTAAAAGAATTATATTATGAGTAATGATATTGAAATAAAATTAAGTTAAAGTTACGTTAAGATAGAAATTTATTAAGATAGAATATGTTAAGATAGAAAAATATTAAGATAGAATGATGTTAAGATAGAATAATATTAAGATAGAATTATGTTAAGATGAAATAATATTTAAATAAAATTATGTTAGGATAGAAATTTTTAAGTAAGAATTAAGTAAAGATAAAATGGTGTTAAGATAGAATAATATTAAGATAGAATTATGTTAAGATAGAGTGATATAAAGATAGAATTATGTTAAGATGAAATGATATTAAGATAGAATGATATTAAGATAGAATTATGTTAAGATAGAATGATATTCAAATAAAATTATGTTAGGATAGAAATTTTTTAAGATAGAATTATTTTAAGATAGAAAGGTGTTAAGATAGAATGATATTAAGATAATATTTTGTTCAGTTAGAATGATATTAAGATAGAATTATATTATGATGTAATGATATTAAAATAAAATTAAGTTAAAGTTATGTTAAGATAGAAATTTATTAAGATAGAATTATGTTAAGATAGAAAAATATTAAGATAGAATTATGTTAAGATGGAATAATATTCAAATAAAATTATGTTAGGATAGAAATTTTTTAAGTAAGAATTAAGTAAAGATAAAATGGTGTTAAGATAGAATATTAAGATATTAAGATAGAATTATGTTAAGATAGAGTGATATTAAGATAGAATTATGTTAAGATGAAATATATTAAGTTAGAATGATATTAAGATAGAATGATATTAAGATAGAATTATGTTAAGATAGAATGATATTCAAATAAAATTATGTTAGGATAGAAATTTTTTAAGATAGAATTATTTTAAGATAGAAAGGTGTTAAGATAGAATGATATTAAGATAATATTATGTTCAGATAGAATGATATTAAGATAGAATTATATTATGATGTAATGATATTGAAATAAAATTAAGTTAAAGTTACGTTAAGATAGAAATTTATTAAGATAGAATTATGTTAAGATAGAAAAATATTAAGATAGAATGATGTTAAGATAGAATAATATTAAGATAGAATTATGTTAAGATGGAATAATATTCAAATAAAATTATGTTAGGATAGAAATTTTTTAAGTAAGAATTAAGTAAAGATAAAATGGTGTTAAGATAGAATGATATTAAGATAGAATTATGTTAAGATAGAAAGGTATTACGTTGAATGATAAAAGATAGAATTATGTTTAGATAGAGTGATATTAAAATAGAATTATGTTAAGATAAATATATTAAGTTAGAATGATTTAAGATAGAATATATTAAGATAGAATTATGTTAAGATAGAATGATATTCAAATAAAATTATGTTAGGATAGAAATTTTTTAAGATAGAATTATTTTAAGATAGGAAGGTGTTAAGATAGAATGATATTAAGATAATATTATGTTCAGATAGAATGATATTAGGAGAGAATTATATTACGATGTAATGATATTGAAATAAAATGAAGTTAAAGTTATGTTAAGATAGAAATTTATTAAGATAGAATTATGTTAAGATAGAAAAATATTAAGATAGAATTATGTTAAGATAGAATAATATTAAGATAGAATTATGTTAAGATGGAATAATATTCAAATAAAATTATGTTAGGATAGAAATATTTTAAGTAAGAATTAAGTAAGATAAAATGTGTTAAGATAGAATATTAAATAGAATTAGTTAATAGAGAAGATAGAATTAGTTAAGATGAAATATTAAGTAGAATATAAGAAGAATATATTAAAAGAATTAGTTAAGATAGAATATATTAAATAAAATTAGTTAGAAAATTTTTAAAAATATTAAAAAAAAAAAATAAAGGATATTAATTAAGAAGAATATTTAAGTAGAATTAAGTAAAAAAAGGTGTAAGAAGAATTAGTTAAGAAGAATTAGTTAAATAGAATTAGTTAAAAGAAAAATATTAAGATAAAATGATGTTAAGAAGAATAAATAAATAGAATTAGTTAAGATGAAATAGAAAAGAATAGTTAAGATGAAGGAAAAGAGAAGAATTAAAAGAAGAATAAAAGAAAATAAGAAAAAAAAAAAAGAAGGAAGAAATTAAGAAGAATATAAGAGGAAGGTGTTAAGAAGAAATAAAAAAAAAATAGAAGAATAGGAGAGAAAAAGAGTAAATATGAAATAAAATGAAGTTAAAGTTAGTTAAAAGAAATTATAAGATAGAAAGTTAAGATAGAAAAAAAAGGTAGAATGAATTAAGATAGAATATATTAAGATAGAATTATGTTAAGATAGAATGATATTCAAATAAAATTAGTAAGAAAATAAGAAGATAGTTAAGATAGAATGATATTAAATAGAATTAGATAAGATGGAATAATATTCAAATAAAATTAGTTAATAGAAATTTTTAAGATAGAATTATTTTAAGATAGAAAGGTGTTAAGAAGAATATATTAAGATAATATTATGTTAGATAGAATGATATTAGATAGAATTATATTAAGATGTAATATATTGAAATAAAATTAAGTTAAAGTAGTTAAATAAAAATTTATTAAGATAGAATTATGTTAAGATAGAAAAATATTAAGATAGAAGAGTAAGATAGAATAATATTAAGAAAATTATGTTAAGATGAAATAATATTAAATAAAATTATGTAGAAAATAAGTAAGAATTAAGTAAAGATAAAATGGTGTTAAGATAGAATGATATTAAGATAGAATTATGTAAAGATAGAGTGATATTAAGATAGAATTATGTAAGATAAATGATATTAAGTAGAATGATATTAAGATAGAATGATATTAAGATAGAATTATGTTAAGATAGAATGATATTCAAATAAAATTATGTTAATAGAAATTTTAAGATAGAATATTTTAAGATAGAAAGGTGTTAAGAAGAATATATTAAGATAATATTATGTTAGATAATATATTAAGATAAATTATATTAAATGTATGATATTAAATAAAATTAAGTTAAATTATGTTAAGGTAGAAATTTATTAAGATAGAATTAGTTAAGAAGAAAAATATTAAGATGAATAGAAAGAAAATATAAGAAAATTATTAAGAGAAATAAAAATAAATTAGTTAGGATGAAATTTAGTAAGAATTAATAAAGATAAAATGTGTTAAGATAGAATAATATCAAGATAGAATTATGTTAAGATAGAATGGTGTAGCTAGAATGAACTAAATAGAATAGTTAAATAGAGTGATATTAAATAGAATTAGCCAAGATAGAATGAATTCAAATAAAATTAGTTAAGATAGAAAAATATAAAAGAATTATGTTAAATAGAATAAATAATAGAATTATGCTAAGATGGAATAATATTCAAATAAAATTATGTTAGGATAGAAATATTTTAAGTAAGAATTAAGTAAGATAAAATGGTGTTAGAATAGAATTGTGTTAAAATAGAATTATGTTATGATAGAGTGATATAAGATAGAATTATGTTAAGATGAAATGATATTAAGGTAGAATGATATTAAGATAGAATGATATTAAGATAGAATTATGTTAAGATAGAATGATATTCAAATAAAATTATGTTAGGATAGAAATTTTTTAAGATAGAATTATTTTAAGATAGAAAGGTGTTAAGATAGAATGATATTAAGATAATATTATGTTCAGATAGAATGATATTAAGATAGAATTATATTATGATGTAATGATATTGAAATAAAATTAAGTTAAAGTTACGTTAAGATAGAAATTTATTAAGATAGAACTATGTTAAGATAGAAAAATATTAAGATAGAATGATGTTAAAATAGAATAATATTAAGATAGAATTATGTTAAGATGGAATAATATTCAAATAAAATTATGTTAGGATAGAAATTTTTTAAGTAAGAATTAAGTACAGATAAAATGGTGTTAAGATAGAATTATGTTAAGATAGAATTATGTTAAGATAGAAAGGTATTAGCTTGAATGATAAAAGAAGAATTAGTTTAGATAGAGTGATATTAAAATAGAATTATGTTAAGATGAAATGATATTAAGTTAGAATGATATTAAGATAGAATTATGTTAAGATAGAATGATATTCAAATAAAATTATGTTAGGATAGAAATTTTTTAAGATAGAATTATTTTAAGATAGAAAGGTGTTAAGATAGAATGATATTAAGATAATATTTTGTTCAGATAGAATGATATTAAGATAGAATTATATTATGATGTAATGATATTGAAATAAAATTAAGTTAAAGTTATGTTAAGATAGAATTTTATAAAGATAGTATTATGTTAAGATAGAAAAATATTAAGATAGAATTATGTTAAGATGGAATAATATTCAAATAAAATTATGTTAGGATAGAAATATTTTAAGTAAGAATTAAGTAAAGATAAAATGGTGTTAAGATAGAATATATTAAGATAGAATTATGTTAAGATAGAGTGATATTAAGATAGAATTATGTTAAGATGAAATGATATTAAGTTAGAATGATATTAAGATAGAATGATATTAAGATAGAATTATGTTAAGATAGAATGATATTCAAATAAAATTATGTTAGGATAGAAATTTTTTAAGATAGAATTATTTTAAGATAGAAAGGTGTTAAGATAGAATATATTAAGATAATATTATGTTCAGATAGAATGATATTAAGATAGAATTATATTATGATGTAATGATATTGAAATAAAATTAAGTTAAAGTTATGTTAAGATAGAATTTTATTAAGATAGAATTATGTTAAGATAGAAAAATATTAAGATAGAATTATGTTAAGATGGAATAATATTCAAATAAAATTATGTTAGGATAGAAATATTTTAAGTAAGAATTAAGTAAAGATAAAATGGTGTTAAGATAGAATAATATTAAGATAGAATTATGTTTAGATAGAGTGATATTAAAATAGAATTATATTAAGATGAAATGATATTAAGTTAGAATGATATTAAGATAGAATGATATTAAGATAGAATTATGTTAAGATAGAATGATATTCAAATAAAATTATGTTAGGATAGAAATTTTTTAAGATAGAATTATTTTAAGATAGAAAGGTGTTAAGATAGAATGATATTAAGATAATATTATGTTCAGATAGAATGATATTAAGATAGAATTATATTATGATGTAATGATATTGAAATAAAATTAAGTTAAAGTTATGTTAAGATAGAAATGTATTAAGATATAATTATGTTAAGATAGAAAAATATTAAGATAGAATGATGTTAAGATAGAATAATATTAAGATAGAATTATGTTAAGATGGAATAATATTCAAATAAAATTATGTTAGGATAGAAATTTTTTAAGTAAGAATTAAGTACAGATAAAATGGTGTTAAGATAGAATTATGTTAAGATAGAATTATGTTAAGATAGAAAGGTATTACGCTTGAATGATACAAAGATAGAATTATGTTTAGATAGAGTGATATTAAAATAGAATTATGTTAAGATGAAATGATATTAAGTTAGAATGATATTAAGATAGAATGATATTAAGATAGAATTATGTTAAGATAGAATGATATTCAAATAAAATTATGTTAGGATAGAAATTTTTTAAGATAGAATTATTTTAAGATAGGAAGGTGTTAAGATAGAATGATATTAAGATAATATTATGTTCAGATAGAATGATATTAGGAGAGAATTATATTACGATGTAATGATATTGAAATAAAATGAAGTTAAAGTTATGTTAAGATAGAAATTTATTAAGATAGAATTATGTTAAGATAGAAAAATATTAAGGTAGAATGATATTAAGATAGAATTATATTAAGATAGAATTATGTTAAGATAGAATGATATTCAAATAAAATTATTTAAGGATAGAAATTTTTTAAGATAGATTTATGTTAAGATAGAATGATATTAAGATAGAATTATGATAAGATGGAATAATATTCAAATAAAATTATGTTAGGATAGAAATATTTTAAGTAAGAATTAAGTAAAGATAAAATGGTGTTAAGATAGAATGATATTAAGATAGAATTATGTAAAGATAGAGTGATATTAAGATAGAATTATGTAAATGAAATGATATTAAGTTAGAATGATATTAAGTTAGAATGATATTAAGATAGAATTATGTTAAGATAGAATGATATTCAAAAAAAATTATGTTATGATAGAAATTTTTTAAGATAGAATTATTTTAAGATAGAAAGGTGTTAAGAAAGATATATATTAAGATAATATTATGTTAGATAGAATAATATCAAGATAGAATTATGTTAAGATAGAATGGTGTTACGCTAGAATGATACTAAGATAGAACTATGTTAAGATAGAGTGATATTAAGATAGAATTATGCAAGATAGAATGATATTAAATAAAATTATGTTAAGATAGAAAAATATTAAGATAGAATTATGTTAAGATAGAATGATATTAAGATAGAATTATGATAAGATGGAATAATATTCAAATAAAATTATGTTAGGATAGAAATATTTTAAGTAAGAATTAAGTAAAGATAAAATGGTGTTAAGATAGAATGATATTAAGATAGAATTATGTTAAGATAGAGTGATATTAAGATAGAATTATGTTAAGATGAAATGATATTAAGTTAGAATGATATTAAGATAGAATGATATTAAGATAGAATTATGTTAAGATAGAATGATATTCAAATAAAATTATGTTAGGATAGAAATTTTTTAAGATAGAATTATTTTAAGATAGAAAGGTGTTAAGATAGAATGATATTAAGATAATATTATGTTCAAATAGAATGATATTAAGATAGAATTATATTATGATGTAATGATATTGAAATAAAATTAAGTTAAAGTTACGTTAAGATAGAAATTTATTAAGATAGAATTATGTTAAGATAGAAAAATATTAAGATAGAATGATGTTAAGATAGAATAATATTAAGATAGAATTATGTTAAGATGGAATAATATTCAAATAAAATTATGTTAGGATAGAAATATTTGAAGTAAGAATTAAGTAAAGATAAAATGGTGTTAAGATAGAATGATATTAAGATAGAATTATGTTAAGATAGAGTGATATTAAGATAGAATTATGTTAAGATGAAATGATATTAAGATATTAAGATAGAATTATGTTAAGATAGAATGTGTTAGCTAGAATGATATAGATAGAATTATGTTAAGATAGAGTGATATTAAGATAGAATTATCCCAAGAAGAAGATATTCAAATAAAATTATGTTAAGAAGAAAAATATTAAATAGAATTATGTTAAGATGAAAATATAAGATAGAATTATGTTAAGATGGAATAATATTCAAATAAAATTATGTTAGGAAGAAATATTTTAAGTAAGAATTAAGTAAAGATAAAATGGTGTTAAGAAGAATATATTAAAAAGAATTATGTTAAGATAGAGTGATATAAAGATAGAATTATGTTAAGATGAAATGATATTAAGGTAGAATGATATTAAGATAGAATGATATTAGATAGAATTATGTAAGATAGAATGATATTAAGATAGAATTATGTTAAGATAGAATGATATTCAAATAAAATTATGTTAGGATAGAAATTTTTTAAGATAGAATTATGATTAAGATAGAATAATATTAAGATAGAATTATGTTAAGATGGAATAATATTCAAATAAAATTATGTTAGGAAAGAAATATTTTAAGTAAGAATTAAGTACAGATAAAATGGTGTTAAGATAGAATAATATTAAGATAGAATTATGTTAAGATAGAGTGATATTAAAAATAGAATTATGTTAAGATGAAATGATATTAAGTTAGAATGATATTAAGATAGAATGATATTTAGATAGAATTATGTTAAGATAGAATGATATTCAAATAAAATTATGTTAGGATAGAAATTTTTTAAGATAGAATTATTTTAAGATAGAAAGGTGTTAAGATAGAATGATATTAAGATAATATTATGTTCAGATAGAATGATATTAAGATAGAATTATATTATGATGTAATGATATTGAAATAAAATTAAGTTAAAGTTATGTTAAGATAGAAATTTATTAAGATAGAATTATGTTAAGATAGAAAAATATTAAGATAGAATGATGTTAAGATAGAATAATATTAAGATAGAATTATGTTAAGATGAAATAATATTCAAATAAAATTATGTTAGGATAGAAATTTTTTAAGTAAGAATTAAGTAAAGATAAAATGGTGTTAAGATAGAATAATATTAAGATAGAATTATGTCAAGATAGAGTGATATTAAGATAGAATTATGTTAGGATGAAATGATATTAAGATATTAAGATAGAATTATGTTAAGATAGAATGGTGTTACGCTAGAATGATACTAAGATAGAATTATGTTAAGATAGAGTGATATTAAGATAGAATTATCCCAAGATAGAATGATATTCAAATAAAATTATGTTAAGATAGAAAAATATTAAATAGAATTATGTTAAGATAGAATAATATTGAGATAGAATTATGTTAAGATGGAATAATATTCAAATAAAATTATGTTAGGATAGAAATATTTTAAGTAAGAATTAAGTACAATAAAATGGTGTTAAAATAGAATTATGTTAAGATAGAGTGATATAAAGATAGAATTATGTTAAGATGAAATGATATTAAGGTAGAATGATATTAAGATAGAATGATATTAAGATAGAATTATGTTAAGATAGAATGATATTCAAATAAATTTTTTAAGATAGAATTATTTTAAGATAGAAAGGTGTTAAGATAGAATGATATTAAGATAATATTATGTTCAGATAGAATGATATTAAGATAGAATTATATTATGATGTAATGATATTGAAATAAAATTAAGTTAAAGTTATGTTAAGATAGAAATTTATTAAGATAGAATTATGTTAAGATAGAAAAATATTAAGATAGAATGATGTTAAGATAGAATAATATTAAGATAGAATTATGTTAAGATGGAATAATATTCAAATAAAATTATGTTAGGATAGAAATTTTTTAAGTAAGAATTAAGTAAAGATAAAATGGTGTTAAGATAGAATGATATTAAGATAGAATTATGTTAAGATAGAGTGATATTAAGATAGAATTATGTTAAGATGAAATGATATTAAGATATTAAGATAGAATTATGTTAAGATAGAATGGTGTTACGCTAGAATGATACTATGATAGAATTATGTTAAGATAGAGTGATATTAAGATAGAATTATCCCAAGATAGAATGATATTCAAATAAAATTATGTTAAGATAGAAAAATATTAAATAGAATTATGTTAAGATAGAATAATATTAAGATAGAATTATGTTAAGATGGAATAATATTCAAATAAAATTATGTTAGGAAGAAATATTTTAAGTAAGAATTAAGTAAGATAAAATGGTGTTAAGATAGAATGATATTAAGATGGAATTATGTTAAGATAGAGTGATATAAAGATAGAATTATGTTAAGAGGAAATGATATTAAGATAAAATTATATTAAGATAGAATGATATTAAGATAGAATTATGTTAAGATAGAATGATATTTAAATAAAATTATGTTAGGATAGAAATTTTTTAAGATAGAATTATGTTAAGATAGAATGATATTAAGATAGAATTATGTTAAGATGGAATAATATTCAAATAAAATTATGTTAGGATAGAAGTATTTTAAGTAAGAATTAAGTAAAGATAAAATGGTGTTAAGATAGAATGATATTAAGATGGAATTATGTTAAGATAGAGTGATATAAAGATAGAATTATGTTAAGATGAAATGATATTAAGGTAGAATGATATTAAGATAGAATGATATTAAGATAGAATTATGTTAAGATAGAATGATATTCAAATAAAATTATGTTAGGATAGAAATTTTTAAGATAGAATTATTTTAAGATAGAAAGGTGTTAAGATAGAATGATATTAAGATAATATTATGTTCAAATAGAATGATATTAAGATATAATTATATTATGATGTAATGATATTGAAATAAAATTATGTTTAGATAGAAATTAATTAAGATAGAATTATGTTAAGATAGAAATTTTTTAAGTAAGAATTAATAAAGATAAAATGTGTTAAATAGAATTATGTTAAGATAGAATTATGTTAAGAAGAATGATATAAAGATAGAATTATGTTAAGATGAAATGATATTAAGGTAGAATGATATTAAGATAGAATGATATTAAGATAGAATGATATTAAGATAGAATTATGTTAAGATAGAATGATAATTCAAATAAAATAATGTTAGGATAGAAATTTTTTAAGATAGAATTATGTTAAGATAGAATAATATTAAGATAGAATTATGTTAAGATGGAATAATATTCAAATAAAATTATGTTAGGATAGAAATTTTTTAAGTAAGAATTAAGTAAAGATAAAATGGTGTTAAGATAGAATTATATTAAGATAGAATTATGTTAAGATAGAGTGATATTAAAGATGGAATTATGTTAAGATGAAATGATATTAAGGTAGAATGATATTAAGATAGAATGATATTAAGATAGAATTATGTTAAGATAGAATGATATTCAAATAAAATTATGTTAGGATAGAAATTTTTTAAGATAGAATTATTTTAAGATAGAAAGGTGTTAAGATAGAATGATATTAAGATAATATTATGTTCAGATAGAATGATATTAAGATAGAATTATATTATGATGTAATGATATTGAAATAAAATGAAGTTAAAGTTATGTTATAGATAGAAATTTATTAAGATAGAATTATGTTAAGATAGAAAAAATATTAAGATAGAATGATGTTAAGATAGAATAATATTAAGATAGAATTATGTTAAGATGAAATAATATTCAAATAAAATTATGTTAGGATAGAAATTTTTTAAGTAAGAATTAAGTAAAGATAAAATGGTGTTAAGATAGAATAAATATCAAGATAGAATTATGTTAAGATAGAGTAATATTAAGATAGAATTATGTTAGGATGAAATGATATTAAGATATTAAGATAGAATTATGTTAAGATAGAATGGTGTTACGCTAGAATGATACTAAGATAGAATTATGTTAAGATAGAGTGTATTAAGATAGAATTATCCAAGATAGAATGATATTAAATAAAATTAGTTAAGATAGAAAAATGTTAAATAGAATGATGTTAAGAAGAATAATATTAAGATAGAATTATGTTAAGATGGAATAATATTCAAATAAAATTATGTTAGGAAGAAATTTTTTAAGAAGAATAAAGTACAGATAAAATGGTGTTAAGATAGAATATGTTAAGAAGAATTATGTTAAGAAGAGGATATAAAGAAGAATTATGTTAAGATGAATGATATTAAGGTAGAATGATATTAAGATAGAATGATATTAAGATAGAATTATGTTAAGATAGAATGATATTCAAATAAAATTATGTTAGGATAGAAATTTTTTAAGATAGAATTATGTTAAGATAGAGTGATATTAAAATAGAATTATGTTAAGATGAAATGATATTAAGTTAGAATGATATTAAGATAGAAAAATATTAAGATAGAATTATGTTAAGATAGAATGATATTCAAATAAAATTATGTTAGGATAGAAATTTTTAAAGTAAGAATTAAGTAAAGATAAAATGGTGTTAAGATAGAATAATATTAAGATAGAATTATGTTAAGATAGAGTGATATTAAGATAGAATTATGTTAAGATGAAATGATATTAAGTTAGAATGATATTAAGATAGAATGATATTAAGATAGAATTATGTTAAGATAGAATGATATTCAAATAAAATTATGTTAGGATAGAAATTTTTTAAGATAGAATTATTTTAAGATAGAAAGGTGTTAAGATAGAATGATATTAAGATAATATTATGTTCAGATAGAATGATATTAAGATAGAATTATATTATGATGTAATGATATTGAAATAAAATGAAGTTAAAGTTATGTTAAGATAGAAATTTATTAAGATAGAATTATGTTAAGATAGAAAAATATTAAGATAGAATGATGTTAAGATAGAATAATATTAAGATAGAATTATGTTAAGATGGAATAATATTCAAATAAAATTATGTTAGGATAGAAATATTTTAAGTAAGAATTAAGTAAAGATAAAATGGTGTTAAAATAGAATGATATTAAGATAGAATTATGTTAAGATAGAGTGATATTAAGATAGAATTATGTTAAGATGAAATGATATTAAGATATTAAGATAGAATTATGTTAAGATAGAATGGTGTTACGCTAGAATGATACTATGATAGAATTATGTTAAGATTGAGTGATATTAAGATAGAATTATCCCAAGATAGAATGATATTCAAATAAAATTATGTTAAGATAGAAAAATATTAACATAGAATTATGTTAAGATTGAATAATATTAAGATAGAATTATGTTAAGATGGAATAATATTCAAATAAAATTATGTTAGGACAGAAATATTTTAAGTAAGAATTAAGTACAGATAAAATGGTGTTAAGATAGAATGATGTTAAAATAGAATTATGTTAAGATAGAGTGATATAAGATAGAATTATGTTAAGATGAAATGATATTAAGGTAGAATGATATTAAGATAGAATGATATTTAGATAGAATTATGTTAAGATAGAATGATATTAAGATAGAATTATGTTAAGATAGAATGATATTCAAATAAAATTATGTTAGGATAGAAATTTTTTAAGATAGAATTATGTTAAGATAGAATAATATTAAGATAGAAGTATGTTAAGATGGAATAATATTCAAATAAAATTATGTTAGGATAGAAGTATTTTAAGTAAGAATTAAGTACAGATAAAATGGTTTTAAGATAGAATTATGTTAAGATAGAATTATGTTAAGATAGAGTGAAATAAAGATAGAATTATGTTAAGATGAAATGATATTAAGGTAGAATGATATTAAGATAGAATGATATTTAGATAGAATTATGTTAAGATAGAATGATATTCAAATAAAATTATGTAAGGATAGAAATTTTTTAAGATAGAATTATTTTAAGATAGAAAGGTGTTAAGAAAGAATGATATTAAGATAATATTATGTTCAGATAGAATGATATTAAGATATTATTATATTATGATGTAATGATATTGAAATAAAATTAAGTTAAAGTTATGTTAAGATAGAAATTTATTAAGATAGAATTATGTTAAGATAGAAAAATATTAAGATAGAATGATGTTAAGATAGAATAATATTAAGAAAGAATTATGTTAAGATGAAATAATATTCAAATAAAGTTATGTTAGGATTAAAATTTTTTAAGTAAGAATTAAGTAAAGATAAAATGGTGTTAAGATAGAATTATGTTAAGATAGAATAATGTTAAGATAGAGTGATATTAAGATTGAATTATGTTAGGATGAAATGATATTAAGATATTAAGATAGAATTATGTTAAGATAGAATGGTGTTACGCTAGAATGATACTAAGATAGAATTATGTTAAGATAGAGTGATATTAAGATAGAATTATCCCAAGATAGAATGATATTCAAATAAAATTATGTTAAGATAGAAAAATATTAACATAGAATTATGTTAAGATAGAATAATATTGAGATAGAATTATGTTAAGATGGAATAATATTCAAATAAAATTATGTTAGGACAGAAATTTTTTAAGTAAGAATTAAGTACAGATAAAATGGTGTTAAAATAGAATTATGTTAAGATAGAGTGATATAAAGATAGAATTATGTTAAGATGAAATGATATTAAGGTAGAATGATATTAAGATAGAATGATATTAAGATAGAATTATGTTAAGATAGAATGATATTCAAATAAATTTTTTAAGATAGAATTATTTTAAGATAGAAAGGTGTTAAAATAGAATGATATTAAGATAATATTATGTTCAGATAGAATGATTTTAAGATAGAATTATATTATGATGTAATGATATTGAAATAAAATGAAGTTAAAGTTATGTTAAGATAGAAATTTATTAAGATAGAATTATGTTAAGATAGAAAAATATTAAGATAGAATGATGTTAAGATAGAATAATATTAAGATAGAATTATGTTAAGATGGAATAATATTCAAATAAAATTATGTTAGGATAGAAATATTTTAAGTAAGAATTAAGTAAAGATAAAATGGTGTTAAGATAGAATGATATTAAGATAGAATTATGTTAAGATAGAGTGATATTAAGATAGAATTATGTTAAGATGAAATGATATTAAGATATTAAGATAGAATTATGTTAAGATAGAATGGTGTTACGCAAGAATGATACTATGATAGAATTATGTTAAGATAGAGTGATATTAAGATAGAATTATCCCAAGATAGAATGATATTCAAATAAAATTATGTTAAGATAGAAAAATATTAACATAGAATTATGTAAAGATAGAATAATATTAAGATAGAATTATGTTAAGATGGAATAATATTCAAATAAAATTATGTTAGGACAGAAATATTTTAAGTAAGAATTAAGTACAGATAAAATGGTGTTAAGATAGAATTATGTTCAAATAGAATTATGTTAAGATAGAG
Source organism: Drosophila merina (assembly GCA_035047645.1). Classification (NCBI taxonomy): domain Eukaryota; kingdom Metazoa; phylum Arthropoda; class Insecta; order Diptera; family Drosophilidae; genus Drosophila; species Drosophila merina. The sequence goes on along the minus strand of JAWNPH010000023.1, from coordinate 204,485 downwards.
TGATATAAAGATAGAATTATGTTAAGATGAAATGATATTAAGATAGAATGATATTAAGATAGAATGATATTAAGATAGAATTATGTTAAGATAGAATGATATTTAAATAAAATTATGTTAGGATAGAAATTTTTTAAGATAGAATTATGTTAAGATAGAATAATATTAAGATAGAATTATGTTAAGATGGAATAATATTCAAATAAAATTATGTTAGGATAGAAGTATTTTAAGTAAGAATTAAGTACAGATAAAATGGTGTTAAGATAGAATTATGTTAAGATAGAATTATGTTAAGATAGAGTGATATAAAGATAGAATTATGTTAAGATGAAATGATATTAAGGTAGAATGATATTAAGATAGAATGATATTAAGATAGAATTATGTTAAGATAGAATGATATTCAAATAAAATTATGTTAGGATAGAAATTTTTTAAGATAGAATTATTTTAAGATAGAAAGGTTTTAAGAAAGAATTATATTAAGATAATATTATGTTCAGATAGAATGATATTAAGATAGAATTATATTATGATGTAATGATATTGAAATAAAATTATGTTTAGATAGAAATTAATTAAGATAGAATTATGTTAAGATAGAAATTTTTTAAGTAAGAATTAAGTAAAGATAAAATGGTGTTAACATAGAATTATGTTAAGATAGAATTATGTTAAGATAGAGTGATATAAAGATAGAATTATGTTAAGATGAAATGATATTAAGGTAGAATGATATTAAGATAGAATGATATTAAGATAGAATGATATTAAGATAGAATTATGTTAAGATAGAATGATATTCAAATAAAATTATGTTAGGATAGAAATTTTTTAAGATAGAATTATGTTAAGATAGAATAATATTAAGATAGAATTATGTTAAGATGGAATAATATTCAAATAAAATTATGTTAGGATAGAAATTTTTTAAGTAAGAATTAAGTTTAGATAAAATGGTGTTAAGATAGAATTATGTTAAGATAGAATTATGTTAAGATAGAGTGATATAAAGATGGAATTATGTTAAGATAAAATGATATTAAGGTAGAATGATATTAAGATAGAATGATATTAAGATAGAATTATGTTAAAATAGAATGATATTCAAATAAAATTATGTTAGGATAGAAATTTTTTAAGATAGAATTATTTTAAGATAGAAAGGTGTTAAGAAAGAATTATATTAAGATAAAATTATGTTCAGATAGAATGATATTAAGATTGAATTATATTATGATGTAATGATATTGAAATAAAATGAAGTTAAAGTTATGGATAGATAGAAATTTATTAAGATAGAATTATGTTAAGATAGAAAAAATATTAAGATAGAATGATGTTAAGATAGAATAATATTAAGAAAGAATTATGTTAAGATGAAATAATATTCAAATAAAATTATGTTAGGATTAAAATTTTTTAAGTAAGTATTAAGTAAAGATAAAATGGTGTTAAGATAGAAAAATATCAAGATAGAATTATGTTAAGATAGAGTGATATTAAGATTGAATTATGTTAGGATGAAATGATATTAAGATATTAAGATAGAATTATTTAAGATAGAATGGTGTTACGCTAGAATGATACTAAGATAGAATTATGTTAAGATAGAGTGCTATTAAGATAGAATTATCCCAAGATAGAATGATATTCAAATAAAATTATGTTAAGATAGAAAAATGTTAACATAGAATGATGTTAAGATAGAATAATATTAAGATAGAATTATGTTAAGATGGAATAATATTCAAATAAAATTATGTTAGGATAGAAATTTTTTAAGTAAGAATAAAGTACAGATAAAATGGTGTTAAGATAGAATTATGTTAAGATAGAATTATGTTAAGATAGAGTGATATAAAGATAGAATTATGTTAAGATGACATGATATTAAGGTAGAATGATATTAAGATAGAATGATATTAAGATAGAATTATGTTAAGATAGAATGATATTCAAATAAAATTATGTTAGGATAGAAATTTTTTAAGATAGAATTATGTTAAGATAGAGTGATATTAAAATAGAATTATGTTAAGATGAAATGATATTAAGTTAGAATGATATTAAGATAGAAAAATATTAAGATAGAATTATGTTAAGATAGAATGATATTCAAATAAAATTATGTTAGGATAGAAATTTTTAAAGTAAGAATTAAGTAAAGATAAAATGGTGTTAAGATAGAATAATATTAAGATAGAATTATGTTAAGATAGAGTGATATTAAAATAAAATTATGTTAAGATGAAATGATATTAAGTTAGAATGATATTAAGATAGAAAAATATTAAGATAGAATTATGTTAAGATAGAATGATATTCAAATAAAATTATGTTAGGATAGAAATTTTTTAAGTAAGAATTAAGTACAGATAAATTGGTGTTAAGATAGAATTATGTTAAGATAGAATTATGTTAAGATAGAGTGATATTAAAATAAAATTATGTTAGGATAGAAATTTTTTAAGATAGAATTGTTTTAAGATAGAAAGGTGTTAAATAGAATGATATTAAGATAATATTATGTTCAGATAGAATGATATTAAGATAGAATTACATTATGATGTAATGATATTGAAATAAAATTAAGTTAAATTTATGTTAAGATAGAAATTTATTAAGATAGAATTATGTTAAGATAGAAAAATATTAAGATAGAATGATGTTAAGATAGAATAATATTAAGATAGAATTATGTTAAGATGGAATAATATTCAAATAAAATTATGTTAGGATAGAAATTTTTTAAGTAAGAATTAAGTAAAGATAAAATGGTGTTAAGATAGAATAATATTAAGATAGAATTATGTTAAGATAGAGTGATATTAAAATAAAATTATGTTAAGATGAAATGATATTAAGTTAGAATGATATTAAGATAGAAAAATATTAAGATAGAATTATGTTAAGATGGAATAATATTCAAATAAAATTATGTTTGGATAGAAATATTTTAAGTAAGAATTAAGTAAAGATAAAATGGTGTTAAGATAGAATGATATTAAGATAGAATTATGTTAAGATAGAATGATATTCAAAAAAAATTATGTTAGGATAGAAATTTTTTAAGATAGAATTATTTTAAGATAGAAAGGTGTTAAGAAAGAATTATATTAAGATAATATTATGTTCAGATAGAATGATATTAAGATAGAATTATATTATGATGTAATGATATTAAAATAAAATTAAGTTAAATTTATGTTAAGATAGAAATTTATTAAGATAGAATTATGTTAAGATAGAATAATATTAAGATAGAATTATGTTAAGATAGAGTGATATTAAAATATAATTATGTTAAGATGAAGTGATATTAATTTAGAATGATATTAAGATAGAAAGATATTAAGATAGAATTATGTTAAGATAGAATGATATTCAAATAAAATTATGTGAGGATAGAAATATTTTAAATAAGAATTAATACAGATAAAATGGTGTTAAGATAGAATTATGTTAAAATAGAATTATGTTAAGATAGAATGATATTAAGATAGAATTATGTTAAGATAGAATGATATTCAAATAAAATTATGTTAGGATAGAAATATTTTAAGTAAGAATTAAGTACAGATAAAATGGTGTTAAGATAGAATTATGTTAAGATAGAATTATGTTAAGATAGAGTGATATAAAGATAGAATTATGTTAAGATGAAATGATATTAAGGTAGAATGATATTAAGATAGAATGATATTAAGATAGAATTATGTTAAGATAGAATGATATTCAAATAAAATTATGTTAGGATAGAAATTTTTTAAGATAGAATTATGTTAAGATAAAATAATATTAAGATAGAATTATGTTAAGATAGAATGATATTCAAATAAAATTATGTTAGGATAGAAATATTTTAAGTAAGAAGTAAGTACAGATAAAATGGTGTTAAGATAGAATTATGTTAAGATAGGATTATGTTAAGATAGAGTGATATAAAGATAGAATTATGTTAAGATGAAATGATATTAAGGTAGAGTGATATTAAGATAGAATGATATTAAGATAGAATTATGTTAAGATAGAATGATATTCAAATAAAATTATGTTAGGATAGAAATTTTTTAAGTAAGAATTAAGTAAAGATAAAATGGTGTTAAGATAGAATAATATCAATATAGAATTATGTTAAGATAGAGTGATATTAAGATTGAATTATGTTAGGATGAAATGATATTAAGATATTAAGATAGAATTATGTTAAGATAGAATATTGTAACGCTAGAATGATACTAAGATAGAATTATGTTAAGATAGAGTGATATTAAGATAGAATTATCCCAAGATAGAATGATATTCAAATAAAATTATGTTAAGATAGAAAAATATTAACATAGAATTATGTTAAGATAGAATAATATTAAGATAGAATTATGTAAAGATGGAATAATATTCAAATAAAATTATGTTAGGATAGAAATATTTTAAGTAAGAATTAAGTAAAGATAAAATGGTGTTAAGATAGAATTATGTTAAGATAGGATTATGTTAAGATAGAGTTATATAAAGATAGAATTATGTTAAGATGAAATGATATTAAGGTAGAATGATATTAAGATAGAATGATATTAAGATAGAATGATATTAAGATAGAATTATGTTAAGATAGAATGATATTCAAATAAAATTATGTTAGGATAGAAATTTTTTAAGTAAGAATTAAGTAAAGATAAAATGGTGTTAAGATAGAATAATATCAAGATAGAATTATGTTAAGATAGAGTGATATTAAAATATAATTATGTTAAGATGAAATGATATTAAGTAAGAATGATATTAAGATAGAAAGATATTAAGATAGAATTATGTTAAGATAGAATGATATTCAAATAAAATTATGTTAGGATAGAAATTTTTTAAGTAAGAATTAAGTACAGATAAAATGGTGTTAAGATAGAATTATGTTAAGATAGAATTATGTTAAGATAGAATTATGTTAAGATAGAATTATGTTAAGATAGAATGGTGTTACGCTAGAATGATACTTAGATAGAATTATGTTTAGATAGAGTGATATTAAGATAGAATTATCCCAAGATAGAATGATATTCAAATAAAATTATGTTAAGATAGAAATTTATTAACATTTATTAAGTAAGAATGATATTAAGATAGAAAGATATTAAGATAGAATTATGTTAAGATAGAATGATATTCAAATAAAATTATGTTAGGATAGAAATTTTTTAAGTAAGAATTAAGTACACATAAAATGGTGTTAAGATAGAATTATGTTAAGATAGAATTATGTTAAGATAGAATTATGTTAAGATAGAATTATGTTAAGATAAAATTATGTTAAGATAGAATTATGTTAAGATAGAATGGTGTTACGCTAGAATGATACTAAGATAGAATTATGTTTAGATAGAATTATCCCAAGATAGAATGATATTCAAATAAAATTATGTTAAGATAGAAATTTATTAACATAGAATTATGTTAAGATGGAATAATATTCAAATAAAATTATGTTAGGATAGAAATATTTTAAGTAAGAATTAAGTACAGATAAAATGGTGTTAAGATAGAATTATGTTAAGATAGAATTATGTTAAGATAGAGTGATATAAAGATAGAATTATGTTAAGATGAAATGATATTAAGGTAGAATGATATTAAGATAGAATAATATCAAGATAGAATTATGTTAAGAGAGAGTGATATTAAGATAGAATTATGTTAGGATGAAATGATATTAAGATATTAAGACAGAATTATGTTAAGATAGAATGGTGTTACGCTAGAATGATACTAAGATAGAATTATGTTAAAATAGAGTGATATTAAGATAGAATTATCCCAAGATAGAATGATATTCAAATAAAATTATGTTAAGATAGAAAAATATTTACATAGAATTATGTTAAGATGGAATAATATTCAAATAAAATTATGTTAGGATAGAAATATTCTAAGTAAGAATTAAGTACAGATAAAATGGTGTTAAGATAGAATTATGTTAAGATAGAATTATGTTAAGATAGAGTGATATTAAGATAGAATTATGTTAAGATGAAATGATATTACGGTAGAATGATATTAAGATAGAATGATATTAAGATAGAATTATGTTAAGATAGAATATTGTAACGCTAGAATGATACTAAGATAGAATTATGTTAAGATAGAGTGATATTAAGAAAGAATTATCCGAAGATAGAATGATATTCAAATAAAATTATGTTAAGATAGAAAAATATTAACATAGAATTATGTTAAGATAGAATAATGTTAAGATAGAATTATGTTAAGATGGAATAATATTCAAATAAAATTATGTTAGGATAGAAATATTTTAAATAAGAATTAAGAACAGATAAAATGGTGTTAAGATAGAATTATGTTAAAATAGAATTATGTTAAGATAGAATGATATTAAGATGGAATTATGTTAAGATAGAATGATATTCAAATAAAATTATGTTAGGATAGAAATATTTTAAGTAAGAATTAAGTACAGATAAAAAGGTGTTAAGATAGAATTATGTTAAGATAGAATTATGTTAAGATAGAGTGATATAAAGATAGAATTATGTTAAGATGAAATGATATTAAGGTAGAATGATATTAAGATAGAATGATATTAAGATAGAATTATGTTAAGATAGAATGATATTCAAATAAAATTATGTTAGGATAGAAATTTTTTAAGATGGAATTATGTTAAGATAGAATAATATTAAGATAGAATTATGTTAAGATGGAATAATATTCAAATAAAATTATGTTAGGATAGAAATATTTGAAGTAAGAATTAAGTAAAGATAAAATGGTGTTAAGATAGAATGATATTAAGATAGAATTATGTTAAGATAGAGTGATATTAAGATAGAATTATGTTAAGATGAAATGATATTAAGTTAGAATGATATTAAGATAGAATGATATTAAGATAGAATTATATTAAGATAGAATTATGTTAAGATAGAATGATATTCAAATAAAATTATGTTAGGATAGAAATTTTTTAAGATAGAATTATTTTATGATAGAAAGGTGTTAAGAAAGAATTATATTAAGATAATATTATGTTCAGATAGAATGATATTAAGATAGACTTATATTATGATGTAATGATATTGAAATAAAATTAAGTTAAAGTTATGATAAGATAGAATTATGTTAAGATAGAATTATGTTAAGATAGAAAAATATTAAGATAGAATGATGTTAAGATAGAATAATATTAAGAAAGAATTATGTTAAGATGAAATAATATTCAAATAAAATTATGTAAGGATAGAAATTTTTTACGTAAGAATTAAGTAAAGATAAAATGGTGTTAAGATAGAATAATATCAAGATAGAATTATGTTAAGATAGAGTGATATTAAGATAGAATTATGTTAGGATGAAATGATATTAAGATATTAAGACAGAATTATGTTAAGATAGAATGGTGTTACGCTAGAATGATACTAAGATAGAATTATGTTAAAATAGAGTGATATTAAGATAGAATTATCCCAAGATAGAATGATATTCAAATAAAATTATGTTAAGATAGAAAAATATTTACATAGAATTATGTTAAGATGGAATAATATTCAAATAAAATTATGTTAGGATAGAAATATTCTAAGTAAGAATTAAGTACAGATAAAATGGTGTTAAGATAGAATTATGTTAAGATAGAGTGATATTAAGATAGAATTATGTTAAGATGAAATGATATTAAGGTAGAATGATATTAAGATAGAATGATATTAAGATAGAATTATGTTAAGATAGAATGGTGTTACGCTAGAATGATACTAAGATAGAATTATGTTAAGATAGAGTGATATTAAGATAGAATTATCCGAAGATAGAATGATATTCAAATAAAATTATGTTAAGATAGAAAAATATTCACATAGAATTATGTTAAGATGGAATAATATTCAAATAAAATTATGTTAGGATAGAAATATTTTAAATAAGAATTAAGTACAGATAAAATGGTGTTAAGATAGAATTATGTTAAAATAGAATTATGTTAAGATAGAATGATATTAAGATAGAATTATGTTAAGATAGAATGATATTCAAATAAAATTATGTTAGGATAGAAATATTTTAAGTAAGAATTAAGTACAGATAAAATGGTGTTAAGATAGAATTATGTTAAGATAGAATTATGTTAAGATAGAGTGATATAAAGATAGAATTATGTTAAGATGAAATGATATTAAGGTAGAATGATATTAAGATAGAATGATATTAAGATAGAATTATGTTAAGATAGAATGATATTCAAATAAAATTATGTCAGGATAGAAATTTTTTAAGATAGAATTATGTTAAGATAAAATAATATTAAGATAGAATTATGTTAAGATAGAATGATATTCAAATAAAATTATGTTAGGAAAGAAATATTTTAAGTAAGAATTAAGTACAGATAAAATGGTGTTAAGATAGAATTATGTTAAGATAGGATTATGTTAAGATAGAGTGATATTAAGATAGAATTATGTTAGGATGAAATGATATTAAGATATTAAGATAGAATTATGTTAAGATAGAATGGTGTTACGCTAGAATGATACTAAGATAGAATTATGTTAAGATAGAGTGATATTAAGATAGAATTATGTTAAGATAGAATGATATTCAAATAAAATTATGTTAGGATAGAAATTTTTGAAGTAAGAATTAAGTACAGATAAAATGGTGTTAAGATAGAATTATGTTAAGATAGAATTATGTTAAGATAGAATTATGTTAAGATAGAATTATGTTAAGATAGAATGGTGTTACGCTAGAATGATACTTAGATAGAATTATGTTTAGATAGAGTGATATTAAGATAGAATTATGTTAAGATAGAATGATATTCAAATAAAATTATGTTAAGATAGAAATTTATTAAGATAGAATTATGTTAAGATAGAATAATATTAAGATAGAATTATGTTAAGATGGAATAATATTCAAATAAAATTATGTTAGGATAGAAATATTTTAAGTAAGAATTAAGTACAGATAAAATGGTGTTAAGATAGAATTATGTTAAGATAGAATTATGTTAAGAAAGAGTGATATAAAGATAGAATTATGTTAAGATGAAATGATATTAAGTAAGAATGATATTAAGATAGAAAGATATTAAGATAGAATTATGTTAAGATAGAATGATATTCAAATAAAATTATGTTAGGATAGAAAATTTTTAAGTAAGAATTAAGTACAGATAAAATGGTGTTAAGATAGAATTATGTTAAGATAGAATTATGTTAAGATAGAATTATGTTAAGATAGAATTATGTTAAGATAGAATGGTGTTACGCTAGAATGATACTTAGATAGAATTATGTTTAGATAGAGTGATATTAAGATAGAATTATGTTAAGATAGAATGATATTCAAATAAAATTCTGTTAGGATAGAAATTTTTTAAGATAGAATGATGTTAAGATAGAATAATATTAAGATAGAATTATGTTAAGATGGAATAATATTCAAATAAAATTATGTTAGGATAGAAATATTTGAAGTAAGAATTAAGTAAAGATAAAATGGTGTTAAGATAGAATGATATTAAGATAGAATTATGTTAAGATAGAGTGATATTAAGATAGAATTATGGTAAGATGAAATGATATTAAGTTAGAATGATATTAAGATAGAATGATATTAAGATAGAATTATATTAAGATAGAATTATGTTAAGATAGAATGATATTCAAATAAAATTATGTTAGGATAGAAATTTTTTAAGATAGAATTATTTTAAGATAGAAAGGTGTTAAGAAAGAATTATATTAAGATAATATTATGTTCAGATAGAATGATATTAAGATAGACTTACATTATGATGTAATGATATTGAAATAAAATTAAGTTAAAGTTATGATAAGATAGAATTATGTTAAAATAGAATTATGTTAAGATAGAATGATATTAAGATAGAATTATGTTAAGATAGAATGATATTCAAATAAAATTATGTTAGGATAGAAATATTTTAAGTAAGAATTAAGTACAGATAAAATGGTGTTAAGATAGAATTATGTTAAGATAGAATTATGTTAAGATAGAGTGATATAAAGATAGAATTATGTTAAGATGAAATGATATTAAGGTAGAATGATATTAAGATAGAATGATATTAAGATAGAATTATGTTAAGATAGAATGATATTCAAATAAAATTATGTCAGGATAGAAATTTTTTAAGATAGAATTATGTTAAGATAAAATAATATTAAGATAGAATTATGTTAAGATAGAATGATATTCAAATAAAATTATGTTAGGAAAGAAATATTTTAAGTAAGAATTAAGTACAGATAAAATGGTGTTAAGATAGAATTATGTTAAGATAGGATTATGTTAAGATAGAGTGATATTAAGATTGAATTATGTTAGGATGAAATGATATTAAGATATTAAGATAGAATTATGTTAAGATAGAATATTGTAACGCTAGAATGATACTAAGATAGAATTATGTTAAGATAGAGTGATATTAAGATAGAATTATCCCAAGATAGAATGATATTCAAATAAAATAATGTTAAGATAGAAAAATATTAACATAGAATTATGTTAAGATAGAATAATATTAAGATAGAATTATGTAAAGATGGAATAATATTCTAATAAAATTATGTTAGGATAGAAATATTTTAAGTAAGAATTAAGTACAGATAAAATGGTATTAAGATAGAATTATGTTAAGATAGAATTATGTTAAGATAGAGTGATATAAAGATAGAATTATGTTAAGATGAAATGATATTAAGGTAGAATGATATTAAGATAGAATGATATTAAATTAGAATTATGTTAAGATAGAATGATATTCAAATAAAATTATGTTAGGATAGAAATTTTTAAGATAGAATTATGTTAAGATAGAATAATATTAAGATAGAATTATGTTAAGATGGAATAATATTCAAATAAAATTATGTTAGGATAGAAATATTTTAAGTAAGAATTAAGTACAGATAAAATGGTGTTAAGATAGAATTATGTTAAGATAGGATTATGTTAAGATAGAGTGATATAAAGATAGAATTATGTTAAGATTAAATGATATTAAGATAGAATGAAATTAAGATAGAATTATGTTAAGATAGAATGATATTCAAATAAAATTATGTTAGGATAGAAATTTTTTAAGATAGAATTATTTTAAGATAGAAAGGTGTTAAGATAGAATGATATTAAGATAATATTATGTTCAGATAGAATGATATTAAGATAGAATTATATTATGATGTAACGATATTCAAATAAAATTATGTTAAGATAGAAAAATATTAACATAGAATTATGTTAAGATAGAATAATATTCAGATAGAATTATGTTAAGATGGAATAATATTCAAATAAAATTATGTTAGGATAGAAATATTTTAAATAAGAGTAAAGTACAGATAAAATTGTGTTAAGATAGAATTATGTTAAAATAGAATTATGTTAAGATAGAGTGATATAAAGATAGAATTATGTTAAGATGAAATGATATTAAGGTAGAATGATATTAAGATAAAATGATATTAAGATAGAATTATGTTAAGATAGAGTGATATTAAGATAGAATTATGTTAAGATGAAATGATATTAGGTTAGAATGATATTAAGATAGAATGAAATTAAGATAGAATTATGTTAAGATAGAATGATATTCAAATAAAATTATGTTAGGATAGAAATTTTTTAAGTAAGAATTAAGTAAAGATAAAATGGTGTTAAGATAGAATAATATCAAGATAGAATTATGTTAAGATAGAGTGATATTAAAATACAATTATGTTAAGATGAAATGATATTAAGTAAGAATGATATTAAGATAAAAAGATATTAAGATAGAATTATGTTAAGATAGAATGATATTCAAATAAAATTATGTTAGGATAGAAATTTTTTAAGTAAGAATTAAGTACAGATAAAATGGTGTTAAGATAGAATTATGTTAAGATAGAATTATGTTAAGATAGAATTATGTTAAGATAGAATTATGTTAAGATAGAATGGTGTTACGCTAGAATGATACTTAGATAGAATTATGTTTAGATAGAGTGATATTAAGATAGAATTATGTTAAGATAGAATGATATTCAAATAAAATTATGTTAAGATAGAAATTTATTAAGATAGAATTATGTTAAGATAGAATAATATTAAGATAGAATTATGTTAAGATGGAATAATATTCAAATAAAATTATGTTAGGATAGAAATATTTTAAGTAAGAATTAAGTACAGATAAAATGGTGTTAAGATAGAATGATGTTAAGATAGAATTATGTTAAGATAGAGTGATATAAAGATAGAATTATGTTAAGATGAAATGATATTAAGGTAGAATGATATTAAGATAGAATGATATTAAGATAGAATTATGTTAAGATAGAATGATATTCAAATAAAATTATGTTAGGATAGAAATTTTTTAAGTAAGAATTAAGTAAAGATAAAATGGTGTTAAGATAGAATAATATCAAGATAGAATTATGTTAAGATAGAGTGATATTAAAATATAATTATGTTAAGATGAAATGATATTAAGTAAGAATGATATTAAGATAGAAAGATATTAAGATAGAATTATGTTAAGATAGAATGATATTCAAATAAAATTATGTTAGGATAGAAATTTTTTAAGTAAGAATTAAGTACAGATAAAATGGTGTTAAGATAGAATTATGTTAAGATAGAACTATGTTAAGATAGAATTATGTTAAGATAGAATTATGTTAAGATAGAATGGTGTTACGCTAGAATGATACTTAGATAGAATTATGTTTAGATAGAGTGATATTAAGATAGAATTATCCCAAGATAGAATGATATTCAAATAAAATTATGTTAAGATAGAAATTTATTAACATTTATTAAGTAAGAATGATATTAAGATAGAAAGATATTAAGATAGAATTATGTTAAGGTAGAATGATATTCAAATAAAATTATGTTAGGATAGAAATTTTTTAAGTAAGAATTAAGTACAGATAAAATGGTGTTAAGATAGAATTATGTTAAGATAGAATTATGTTAAGATAGAATTATGTTAAGATAGAATTATGTTAAGATAGAATGGTGTTACGCTAGAATGATACTAAGATAGAATTATGTTTAGATAGAATTATCCCAAGATAGAATGATATTCAAATAAAATTATGTTAAGATAGAAATTTATTAACATAGAATTATGTTAAGATAGAATAATATTAAGATAGAATTATGTTAAGATGGAATAATATTCAAATAAAATTATGTTAGGATAGAAATTTTTTAAGTAAGAATTAAGTACAGATAAAATGGTGTTAAGATAGAATTATGTTAAGATAGAACTATGTTAAGATAGAATTATGTTAAGATAGAATTATGTTAAGATAGAATGGTGTTACGCTAGAATGATACTTAGATAGAATTATGTTTAGATAGAGTGATATTAAGATAGAATTATCCCAAGATAGAATGATATTCAAATAAAATTATGTTAAGATAGAAATTTATTAACATTTATTAAGTAAGAATGATATTAAGATAGAAAGATATTAAGATAGAATTATGTTAAGGTAGAATGATATTCAAATAAAATTATGTTAGGATAGAAATTTTTTAAGTAAGAATTAAGTACAGATAAAATGGTGTTAAGATAGAATTATGTTAAGATAGAATTATGTTAAGATAGAATTATGTTAAGATAGAATTATGTTAAGATAGAATGGTGTTACGCTAGAATGATACTAAGATAGAATTATGTTTAGATAGAATTATCCCAAGATAGAATGATATTCAAATAAAATTATGTTAAGATAGAAATTTATTAACATAGAATTATGTTAAGATAGAATAATATTAAGATAGAATTATGTTAAGATGGAATAATATTCAAATAAAATTATGTTAGGATAGAAATATTTTAAGTAAGAATTAAGAACAGATAAAATGGTGTTAAGATAGAATTATGTTAAGATAGAATTATGTTAAGAAAGAGTGATATAAAGATAGAATTATGTTAAGATGAAATGATATTAAGGTAGAATGATATTAAGATAGAATGATATTAAGATAGAATTATGTTAAGATAGAATGATATTCAAATAAAATTATGTTAGGATAGAAATTTTTTAAGATAGAATGATGTTAAGATAGAATAATATTAAGATAGAATTATGTTAAGATGGAATAATATTCAAATAAAATTATGTTAGGATAGAAATATTTGAAGTAAGAATTAAGTAAAGATAAAATGGTGTTAAGATAGAATGATATTAAGATAGAATTATGTTAAGATAGAGTGATATTAAGATAGAATTATGGTAAGATGAAATGATATTAAGTTAGAATGATATTAAGATAGAATGATATTAAGATAGAATTATATTAAGATAGAATTATGTTAAGATAGAATGATATTCAAATAAAATTATGTTAGGATAGAAATTTTTTAAGATAGAATTATTTTAAGATAGAAAGGTGTTAAGAAAGAATTATATTAAGATAATATTATGTTCAGATAGAATGATATTAAGATAGACTTACATTATGATGTATTGATATTGAAATAAAATTAAGTTAAAGTTATGATAAGATAGAATTATGTTAAGATAGAATTATGTTAAGATAGAAAAATATTAAGATAGAATGATGTTAAGATAGAATAATATTAAGAAAGAATTATGTTAAGATGAAATAATATTCAAATAAAATTATGTAAGGATAGAAATTTTTTAAGTAAGAATTAAGTAAAGATAAAATGGTGTTAAGATAGAATAATATCAAGATAGAATTATGTTAAGATAGAGTGATATTAAGATAGAATTATGTTAGGATGAAATGATATTAAGATATTAAGACAGAATTATGTTAAGATAGAATGGTGTTACGCTAGAATGATACTAAGATAGAATTATGTTAAAATAGAGTGATATTAAGATAGAATTATCCCAAGATAGAATGATATTCAAATAAAATTATGTTAAGATAGAAAAATATTTACATAGAATTATGTAAAGATGGAATAATATTCAAATAAAATTATGTTAGGATAGAAATATTCTAAGTAAGAATTAAGTACAGATAAAATGGTGTTAAGATAGAATTATGTTAAGATAGAATTATGTTAAGATAGAGTGATATTAAGATAGAATTATGTTAAGATGAAATGATATTAAGGTAGAATGATATTAAGATAGAATGATATTAAGATAGAATTATGTTAAGATAGAATGGTGTTACGCTAGAATGATACTAAGATAGAATTATGTTAAGATAGAGTGATATTAAGATAGAATTATCCGAAGATAGAATGATATTCAAATAAAATTATGTTAAGATAGAAAAATATTAACATAGAATTATGTTAAGATAGAATAATGTTAAGATAGAATTATGTTAAGATGGAATAATATTCAAATAAAATTATGTTAGGATAGAAATATTTTAAATAAGAATTAAGTACAGATAAAATGGTGTTAAGATAGAATTATGTTAAAATAGAATTATGTTAAGATAGAGTGATATAAAGATAGAATTATGTTAAGATGAAATTATATTAAGGTAGAATGATATTAAGATAGAATGATATTAAGATAGAATTATGTTAAGATAGAATGATATTCAAATAAAATTATGTTAGGATAGAAATTTTTAAAGATAGAATTATGTTAAGATAAAATAATATTAAGATAGAATTATGTTAAGATAGAATGATATTCAAATAAAATTATGTTAGGATAGAAATATTTTAAGTAAGAATTAAGTACAGATAAAATGGTATTGAGATAGAATTATGTTAAGATAGAATTATGTTAAGATAGAGTGATATAAAGATAGAATTATGTTAAGATGAAATGATATTAAGGTAGAATGATATTAAGATAGAATGATATTAAGATAGAATTATGTTAAGATAGAGTGATATTAAGATAGAATTATGTTAAGATGAAACGATATTAAGTTAGAATGATGTTAAGATAGAATGAAATTAAGAAAGAATTATGTTAAGATGAAATAATATTCAAATAAAATTATGTTACGATATAAATATTTTAAGTAAGAATTAAGTACAGATAAAATGGTATTGAGATAGAATTATGTTAAGATAGAATTATGTTAAGATAGAGTGATATAAAGATAGAATTATGTTAAGATGAAATGATATTAAGGTAGAATGATATTAAGATAGAATGATATTAAATTAGAATTATGTTAAGATAGAATGATATTCAAATAAAATTATGTTAGGATAGAAATTTTTTAAGATAGAATTATGTTAAGATAGAATAATATTAAGATAGAATTATGTTAAGATGGAATAATATTCAAATAAAATTATGTTAGGATAGAAATATTTTAAGTAAGAATTAAGTACAGATAAAATGGTGTTAAGATAGAATTATGTTAAGATAGGATTATGTTAAGATAGAGTGATATTAAGATAGAATTATGTTAAGATTAAATGATATTAAGATAGAATGAAATTAAGATAGAATTATGTTAAGATAGAATGATATTCAAATAAAATTATGTTAGGATAGAAATTTTTTAAGACAAAATTATTTTAAGATAGAAAGGTGTTAAGATAGAATGATATTAAGATAATATTATGTTCAGATAGAATGATATTAAGATAGAATTATATTATGATGAAACGATATTCAAATAAAATTATGTTAAGATAGAAAAATATTAACATAGAATTATGTTAAGATAGAATAATATTAAGATAGAATTATGTTAAGATGGAATAATATTCAAATAAAATTATGTTAGGATAGAAATATTTTAAATAAGAGTAAAGTACAGATAAAATTGTGTTAAGATAGAATTATGTTAAAATAGAATTATGTTAAGATAGAGTGATATAAAGATAGAATTATGTTAAGATGAAATGATATTAAGGTAGAATGATATTAAGATAAAATGATATTAAGATAGAATTATGTTAAGATAGAGTGATATTAAGATAGAATTATGTTAAGATGAAATGATATTAGGTTAGAATGATATTAAGATAGAATGAAATTAAGATAGAATTATGTTAAGATAGAATGATATTCAAATAAAATTATGTTAGGATAGAAATTTTTTAAGATAGAATTATTTTAAGATAGAAAGGTGTTAAGAAAGAATTATATTAAGATAATATTATGTTCAGAGAGAATGATATTAAGATAGAATTATATTATGATGTAATGATATTGAAATAAAATTAAGTTAAAGTTATGTTAAGATAGAAATTTATTAAGATAGAATTATGTTAAGATAGAAAAATATTAAGATAGAATGATGTTAAGATGGAATAATATTCAAATAAAATTATGTTAGGATAGAAATTTTTTAAGTAAGAATTAAGTAAAGATAAAATGGTGTTAAGATAGAATAATATCAAGATAGAATTATGTTAAGATAGAGTGATATTAAGATTGAATTATGTTAGGATGAAATGATATTAAGGTAGAATGATATTAAGATAGAATTATGTTAAGATAGAATGGTGTTACGCTAGAATGATACTAAGATAGAATTATGTTAAGATAGAGTGATATTAAGATAGAATTATCCCAAGATAGAATGATATTCAAATAAAATTATGTTAAGATAGAAAGATATTAACATAGAATTATGTTAAGATGGAATAATATTAAGATAGAATTTTGTAAAGATGGAATAATATTCAAATAAAATTATGTTAGGATAGAAATATTTTAAGTAAGAATTAAGTACAGATAAAATGGTGTTAAGATAGAATTATGTTAAGATAGAATTATGTTAAGATAGAGTGATATTAAGATAGAATTATCCCAAGATAGAATGATATTCAAATAAAATTATGTTAAGATGGAAAAATATTAACATAGAATTATGTTAAGATAGAATAATATTAAGATAGAATTATGTTAGGATAGAAATATTTTAAGTAAGAATTAAGTACAGATAAAATGGTGTTAAGATAGAATTATGTTAAGATAGAGTGATATAAAGATAGAATTATGTTAAGATGAAATGATATTAAGGTAGAATGATATGAAGATAGAATGATATAAAGATAGAATTGTGTTAAGATAGAATGATATTCAAATTAAATTTTGTTAGAATAAAAAATTTTTAAGACAGAATTATTTTAAGATAGAAATGTGTTAAGATAGAATGATTTTAAGATAATATTATGTTCAGATAGAATGATATTAAGATAGAATTATATTATGATGTAATGATATTGAAATAAAATTAAGTTAAAGTTATGTTAAGATAAAAATTTATTAAGATAGAAATATGTTAAGATAGAAAAATATTAAGATAGAATGATGTTAAGATAGAATAATATTAAGATAGAATTATGTTAAGATGGAATAATATTCAAATAAAATTATGTTAGGATAGAAATATTTTAAGTAAGAATTAAGTAAAAATAAAATGGTGTTAAGATAGAATGATATTAAGATAGAATTATGTTAAGATAGAGTGATATTAAGATAGAATTATGTTAAGATGAAATGATATTAAGTTTGAATGATATTAAGATAGAATGATATTAAGATAGAATTATGTTAAGATAGAATGATATTCAAATTAAATTATGTTAGGATAGAAATTTTTTAAGATAGAATTATTTTAAGATAGAAGGGTGTTAAGAAAGAATGATATTAAGATAATATTATGTTCAGATAGAATGATATTAAGATAGAATTATATTATGATGTAATGATATTGATATAATATTAAGTTAAAGTTATGTTAAGATAGAAATTTATTAAGATAGAATTATGTTAAGACAGAAACATATTAAGATAGAATGATGTTAAGATAGAATAAAATTAAGATAGAATTATGTTAAGATGGAATAATATTTAAATAAAATTATGTTAGGATAGAAATATTTTAAGTAAGAATTAAGTAAAGATAAAATGGTGTTAAGATAGAATGATATTAAGATAGAATTATGTAAAGATAGAGTGATATTTAGATAGAATTATGTTAAGATGAAATGATATTAAGTTAGAATGATATTAAGATAGAATGATATTAAGATAGAATTATGTTAAGATAGAATGATATTCAAATAAAATTATGTTAGGATAGAAATTTTTTACGATAGAATTATTTTAAGATAGAAAGGTGTTAAGAAAGAATGATATTAAGATAATATTATGTTCAGATAGAATGATATTAAGATAGAATTATATTATGATGTAATGATATTGAAATAAAATTAAGTTAAAGTTATGCTAAGATAGAAAAATATTAAGATAGAATGATGTTAAGATAGAATAATATTAAGATAGAATTATGTTAAGATGGAATAATATTCAAATAAAATTATGTTAGGATAGAAATTTTTTAAGTAAGAATTAAGTAAAGATAAAATGGTGTTAAGCTAGAATAATATCAAGATAGAATTATGTTAAGATAGAGTGATATTAAGATTGAATTATGTTAGGATGAAATGATATTAAGATATTAAGATAGAATTATGTTAAGATAGAATGGTGTTACGCTAGAATGATACTAAGATAGAATTATGTTAAGATAGAGTGATATTAAGATAGAATTATCCCAAGATAGAATGATATTCAAATAAAATTATGTTAAGATAGAAAAATATTAAGATAGAATTATGTTAAGATAGAATAATATTAAGATAGAATTATGTTAAGATGGAATAATATTCAAATAAAATTATGTTAGGATAGAAATTTTTTAAGTAAGAATTAAGTAAAGATAAAATGGTGTTAAGCTAGAATAATATCAAGATCGAATTATGTTAAGATAGAGTGATATTAAGATTGAATTATGTTAGGATGAAATGATATTAAGATATTAAGATAGAATTATGTTAAGATAGAATGGTTTTACGCTAGAATGATACTAAGATAGAATTATGTTAAGATAGAGTGATATTGAGATAGAATTATCCCAAGATAGAATGATATTCAAATAAAATTATGTTAAGATAGAAAGATATTAACATAGAATTATGTTAAGATGGAATAATATTAAGATAGAATTTTGTAAAGATGGAATAATATTCAAATAAAATTATGTTAGGATAGAAATATTTTAAGTAAGAATTAAGTACAGATAAAATGGTGTTAAGATAGAATTATGTTAAGATAGAATTATGTTAAGATAGAGTGATATTAAGATAGAATTATCCCAAGATAGAATAATATTCAAATAAAATTATGTTAAGATGGAAAAATATTAACATAGAATTATGTTAAGATAGAATAATATTAAGATAGAATTATGTTAGGATAGAAATATTTTAAGTAAGAATTAAGTACAGATAAAATGGTGTTAAGATAGAATTATGTTAAGATAGAATTATGTTAAGATAGAGTGATATAAAGATAGAATTATTTTAAGATGAAATGATATTAAGGTAGAATGATATTAAGATAGAATGATATAAAGATAGAATTATGTTAAGATAGAATGATATTCAAATTAAATTTTGTTAGAATAGAAATTTTTTAAGATAGAATTATTTTAAGATAGAAAGGTGTTAAGATAGAATGATTTTAAGATAATATTATGTTCAGATAGAATGATATTAAGATAGTATTATATTATGATGTAATGATATTGAAATAAAATTAAGTTAAAGTTATGTTAAGATAAAAATTTATTAAGATAGAAATATGTTAAGATAGAAAAATATTAAGATAGAATGATGTTAAGATAGAATAATATTAAGATAGAATTATGTTAAGATGGAATAATATTCAAATAAAATTATGTTAGGATAGAAATATTTTAAGTAAGAATTAAGTAAAAATAAAATGGTGTTAAGATAGAATGATATTAAGATAGAATTATGTTAAGATAGAGTGATATTAAGATTGAATTATGTTAGGATGAAATGATATTAAGATATTAAGATAGAATTATGTTAAGATAGAATGGTGTTACGCTGGAATGATTTTAAGATAATATTATGTTCAGATAGAATGATATTAAGATAGTATTATATTATGATGTAATGATATTGAAATAAAATTAAGTTAAAGTTATGTTAAGATAAAAATTTATTAAGATAGAAATATGTTAAGATAGAAAAATATTAAGATAGAATGATGTTAAGATAGAATAATATTAAGATAGAATTATGTTAAGATGGAATAATATTCAAATAAAATTATGTTAGGATAGAAATATTTTAAGTAAGAATTAAGTAAAAATAAAATGGTGTTAAGATAGAATGATATTAAGATAGAATTATGTTAAGATAGAGTGATATTAAGATAGAATTATGTTAAGATGAAATGATATTAAGTTTGAATGATATTAAGATAGAATGATATTAAGATAGAATTATGTTAAGATAGAATGATATTCAAATTAAATTATGTAAGGATAGAAATTTTTTAAGATAGAATTATTTTAAGATAGAAAGGTGTTAAGAAAGAATGATATTAAGATAATATTATGTTCAGATAGACTGATATTAAGATAGAATTATATTATGATGTAATGATATTGAAATAAAATTAAGTTAAAGTTATGCTAAGATAGAAATAAATATTAAGATAGAATGATGTTAAGATAGAATAATATTAAGATAGAATTATGTTAAGATGGAATAATATTCAAATAAAATTATGTTAGGATAGAAATTTTTTAAGTAAGAATTAAGTAAAGATAAAATGGTGTTAAGCTAGAATAATATCAAGATAGAATTATGTTAAGATAGAGTGATATTAAGATTGAATTATGTTAGGATGAAATGATATTAAGATATTAAGATAGAATTATGTTAAGATAGAATGGTGTTACGCTAGAATGATACTAAGATAGAATTATGTTAAGATAGAGTGATATTAAGATAGAATTATCCCAAGATAGAATGATATTCAAATAAAATTATGTTAAGATAGAAAAATATTAAGATAGAATGATGTTAAGATAGAATAATATTAAGATAGAATTATGTTAAGATGGAATAATATTCAAATAAAATTATGTTAGGATAGAAATTTTTTAAGTAAGAATTAAGTAAAGATAAAATGGTGTTAAGCTAGAATAATATCAAGATAGAATTATGTTAAGATAGAGTGATATTAAGATTGAATTATGTTAGGATGAAATGATATTAAGATATTAAGATAGAATTATGTTAAGATAGAATGGTGTTACGCTAGAATGATATTAAGATAGAATTATGTTAAGATAGAGTGATATTAAGATAGAATTATCCCAAGATAGAATGATATTCAAATAAAATTATGTTAAGATAGAAAGATATTAACACAGAATTATGTTAAGATGGAATAATATTAAGATAGAATTTTGTAAAGATGGAATAATATTCAAATAAAATTATGTTAGGATAGAAATATTTTAAGTAAGAATTAAGTACAGATAAAATGGTGTTAAGATAGAATTATGTTAAGATAGAATTATGTTAAGATAGAGTGATATTAAGATAGAATTATCCCAAGATAGAATAATATTCAAATAAAATTATGTTAAGATGGAAAAATATTAACATAGAATTATGTTAAGATAGAATAATATTAAGATAGAATTATGTTAGGATAGAAATATTTTAAGTAAGAATTAAGTACAGATAAAATGGTGTTAAGATAGAATTATGTTAAGATAGAATTATGTTAAGATAGAGTGATATAAAGATAGAATTATTTTAAGATGAAATGATATTAAGGTAGAATGATATTAAGATAGAATGATATAAAGATAGAATTATGTTAAGATAGAATGATATTCAAATTAAATTTTGTTAGAATAGAAATTTTTTAAGATAGAATTATTTTAAGATAGAAAGGTGTAAAGATAGAATGATTTTAAGATAATATTATGTTCAGATAGAATGATATTAAGATAGTATTATATTATGATGTAATGATATTGAAATAAAATTAAGTTAAAGTTATGTTAAGATAAAAATTTATTAAGATAGAAATATGTTAAGATAGAATGATGTTAAGATAGAATAATATTAAGATAGAATTATGTTAAGATGGAATAATATTCAAATAAAATTATGTTAGGATAAAAATATTTTAAGTAAGAATTAAGTAAAGATAAAATGGTGTTAAGATAGAATGATATTAAGATAGAATTATGTAAAGATAGAGTGATATTAAGATAGAATTATGTAAAGATGAAATGATATTAAGTTAGAATGATATTAAGATAGAATGATATTAAGATAGAATTATGTTAAGATGGAATGATATTCAAATAAAATTATGTTAAAGTTACGTTAAGATAGAAATTTATTAAGATAGAATTATGTTAAGATAGAAAAATATTAAGATAGAAGGATGTTTAGATAGAATGATATTTAGATAGAATTATGTTAAGATAGAGTGATATTAAGATAGAATTATGTTAAGATGAAATGATATTAAGTTAGAATGATATTAAGATAGAATGATATAAAGATAGAATTATGTTTAGATAGAATGATATTCAAATAAAATTATGTAAGGATAGACATTTTTTAAGATAGAATCATTTTAAGATAGAAAGGTGTTAAGATAGAATGATATTAAGATAATATTATGTTCAAATAGAATGATATTAAGATGTAATGATATTGAAATAAAATTAAGTTAGGATAGAAATTTTTTACGATAGAATTATTTTAAGATAGAAAGGTGTTAAGATAGAATGATATTAAGATAATATTATGTTCAGATAGAATGATATTAAGATAGAATTATATTATGATGTAATGATATTGAAATAATATTAAGTTAAAGTTATGTTAAGATAGAAATTTATTAAGATAGAATTATGTTAAGATAGAAAAATATTAAGATAGAATTATGTTAAGATAGAGTGATATTAAGATAGAATTATGTTAGGATGAAATGATATTAAGATATTAAGATAGAATTATGTTAAGATAGAATGATGTTACGCTAGAATGATACTAAGATAGAATTATGTTAAGATAGAGTGATATTAAGATAGAATTATCCCAAGATAGAATGATATTCAAATAAAATTATGTTAAGATAGAAAAATATTACGATAGAATGATGTTAAGATATAATAATATTTAGATAGAATTATGTTAAGATAGAATAATATTCAAATAAAATTATGTTAGGATAGAAATTTTTAAAGTAAGAATTAAGTAAAGATAAAATGGTGTTAAGATAGAATGATATTAAGATAGAATTACGTTAAGATAGAGTGATATTAAAATAGAATTATGTTAAGATGAAATGATATTAAGGTAGAATGATATTAAGATAGAATGATATTAAGATAGAATTATGTTAAGATGGAATGATATTCAAATAAAATTATGTTAGGATAGAAATTTTTTAAGATAGAATTATGTTAAGATAGAATAATATTAAGATAGAAATATGTTAAGATGGAATAATATTCTAATAAAATTATGTAAAAATAAAAATATTTTAAGTAAGAATTAAGTACAGATAAAATGGTGTTAAGATAGAATTATGTTAAGATAGAATTATGTTAAGATAGAGTGATATAAAGATAGAATTATGTTAAGATAGAATTATGTTAAGATAGAGTGATATAAAGATAGAATTATGTTAAGATGAAATGATATTAAGGTAGAATGATATTAAGATAGAATGATATTAAGATAGAATTATGTTAAGATAGAATGATATTCAAATAAAATTATGTTAGGATAGAAATTTTTTAAGATTGAATTGTTTTAAGATAGAATGGTGTTAAGAAAGAATTATATTAAGATAATATTATGTTCAGATAGAATGATATTAAGATAAAATTATATTATGATGTAATGATATTGAAATAAAATTAAGTTAAAGTTATGCTAAGATAGAAATTTATTAAGATAGGATTATGTTAAGATAGAAAAATATTAAGATAGAATGATGTTAAGATAGAATAATATTAAGATAGAATTATGTTAAGATGGAATAATATTCAAATAAAATTATGTTAGGATAGAAATTTTTTAAGTAAAAATTAAGTAAAGATAAAATGGTGTTAAAATAGAATAATATTAAGATAGAATTATGTTAAGATAGAGTGATATTAAAATAGAATTATGTTAAGATGAAATGATATTAAGTTAGAATGATATTAAGATAGAATGATATTAAGATAGAATTATATTATGATGTAATGATATTGAAATAAAATTAAGTTAAAGTTACGTTAAGATAGAAATTTATTAAGATAGAATTATGTTAAGATAGAAAAATATTAAGATAGAATGATGTTAAGATAGAATGATATTTAGATAGAATTATGTTAAGATAGAGTGATATTAAGATAGAATTATGTTAAGATGAAATGATATTAAGTTAGAATGATATTAAGATAGAATGATATAAAGATAGAATTATGTTTAGATAGAATGATATTCAAATAAAATTATGTAAGGATAGACATTTTTTAAGATAGAATCATTTTAAGATAGAAAGGTGTTAAGATAGAATGATATTAAGATAATATTATGTTCAAATAGAATGATATTAAGATGTAACGATATTGAAATAAAATTAAGTTAAAGTTACGTTAAGATAGAAATTTATTAAGATAGAATTATGTTAAGATAGAAAAATATTAAGATAGAATGATGTTAAGATAGAATAGTATTAAGATAGAATTATGTTAAGATGGAATAATATTCAAATAAAATTATGTTAGGATACAAATTTTTTTTAGTAAGAATTAAGTAAAGATAAAATGGTGTTAAGATAGAATAATATTAAGATAGAATGATGTTAAGATAGAATGATATTAAGATAGAATTATGTTAAGATAGAGTGATATTAAAATAGAATTATGTTAAGATAAAATGATATTAAGTTAAAATGATATTAAGACAGAATGATATTAAGATAGAATGATATTAAGATAGAATTATGTTAAGATAGAATGATATTCAAATAAAATTATGTTAGGATGGAAATTTTTTAAGATAGAATTATTTTAAGATAGAAAGATGTTAAAATATAATATTTAGATAATATTATGTTCAGATAGAATGATATTAAGATAGAATTATATTATGATGTAATGATATTGAAATAAAATTAAGTTAAAGTTATGTTAAGATAGAAATTTATTAATATAGAATTAAGTTAAGATAGAATAATATTAAGATGGAATTATGTTAAGATGGAATAATATTCAAAAAAAAATTATGTTAGGATAGAAATTTTTTAAGTGTTAAGATAGAATTATGTTAAAATAGAGTGATGTAAAGATAGAATTATGTTAAGATGAAATGATATTAAGGTAGAATGATATTAAGATAGAATGATATTAAGATAGAATTATGTTAAGATATAATGATATTCAAATAAAATTATGTTAGAATAGAAATTTTTTAAGATAGAATTATTTTAAGATAGAAAGGTGTTAAGATAGAATGATATTAAGATAATATTATGTTCATATAGAATGATATTAAGATAGAATTATTTTATGATGTAATGATATTGAAATAAAATTAAGTTAAAGTTATGTTAAGATAGTCATTTATTAAGATAGAATTATGTTAAGATAGATAGAATAATATTAAGAAAGAACTATGTTAAGATGGGATAATATTCAAATAAAATTATGTTAGGATAGAAATTTTTTAAGTGTTAAGATAGAATTATGTTAAGATAGAGTGATGTAAAGATAGAATTATGTTAAGATGAAATGATATTAAGTTAGAATGATATTAAGATAGAATAATATTAAGATAGAATTATGTTAAGATAGAATGATATTCAAATAAAATTATGTTAGAATAGAAATTTTTTAAGACAGAATTATTTTAAGATAGAAAGGTGTTAAGATAGAATGATATTAAGATAATATTATGTTCATATAGAATGATATTAAGATAGAATTATATTATGATGTAATGATATTGAAATAAAATTAAGTTAAAGTTATGTTAAGATAGACATTTATTAAGATAGAATTATGTTAAGATAGAAAAATATTAAGATAGAATAATGTTAAGATAGAATGATATTAAAATAGAATTATGTTAAGATAGAGTGATATTAAGATAGAATTATGTTAAGATGAAATGATATTAAGTAAGAATGATATTAAGATAGAATGATATTAAGATAGAATTATGTTAAGATGGAATGATATTCAAATAAAATTATGTTAGGATAGAAATTTTTTAAGATAGAATATTTTAAGATAGAAAGATGTTAAAATATAATATTTAGATAATATTATGTTCAGATAGAATGATATTAAGATAGAATTATATTATGATGTAATGATATTGAAATAAAATTAAGTTAAAGTTATGTTAAGATAGAAATTTATTAAGATAGAATGATGTTAAGATAGAATAATATTAAGATGGAATTATGTTAAGATGGAATAATATTCAAATAAAATTATGTTAGGATAGAAATTTTTTAAGTAAGAATTAAGTAAAGATAAAATGGTGTTAAGATAGAATAATATTAAGATAGAATTATGTTAAGATAGAGTGATATTAAAATAGAATTATGTTAAGATGAAATGATATTAAGTTAGAATGATATTAAGATAGAATTATGTTAAGATAGAATGATGTTCAAATAAAATTATGTTAGGATAGAAATTTTTTAAGATAGAATTATTTTAAGATAGAAAGGTGTTAAGAAAGAATGATTTTAAGATAATATTATGTTCATATAGAATGATATTAAGATAGAATTATATAATGATGTAATGATATTGAAATAAAATTAAGTTAAAGTTATGTTAAGATAGAAATTTATTAAGATAGAATTATGTTAAGATAGAATAATATTAAGATAGAATTATATTAAGATAGAGTGATATTAAGATAGAATTATGTTAGGATGAAATGATATTAAGACATTAAGATAGAATTATGTTAAGATAGAATGGTGTTACGCTAGAATGATACTAAGATAGAATTATGTTAAGATAGAGTGATATTAAAATAGAATTATCCCAAGATAGAATGATATTCAAATAAAATTATGTTAGGATAGAAATATTTTAAGTAAGAATTAAGGAAAGATAAAATAGTGTTAAGATAGAATGATATTAAGATGGAATTATGTTAAGATAGAGTGATATTAAGATAGAATTATGTTAAGATGAAATGATATTAAGTTAGAATGATATTAAGATATAATGATATTAAGATAGAATTATGTTAAGATAGAATGATATTCAAATAAAATTAAGTAAGGATAGAAATTTTTTAAGATAGAATTATTTTAAGATAGAAAGGTGTTAAGATAGAAAGATATTAAGATAATATTATGTTCAAATAGAATGATATTAAGATAGAATTATATTATGATGTAATGATATTGAAATAAAATTAAGTTAAAGTTACGTTAAGATAAAAATTTATTAATATAGAGTTAAGTTAAGATAGAAAACTATTATGATAGAATGATGTTAAGATAGAATAATATTAAGATAGAATTATGTTAAGGTGGAATAATATTCAAATAAAATTATGTTAGGATAGAAATTCTTAAGTAAAAATTAAGTAAAGATAAAATGGTGTTAAGATAGAATAATATTAATATAGAATTATGTTAAGATAGAGTGATATTAAAATAGAATTATGTTAAGATAGTATGATATTCAAATACAATTATGTTAGGATAAAAATTTTTTAAGATAGAATTATTTTAAGATAGAAAGGTGTTAAGATAGAATGATTTTAAGATAATATTATGTTCAGATAAAATGATATTAAGATAGAATTATATAATGATGTAATGATATTGAAATAAAATTAAGTTAAAGTTATGTTAAGATAGAAATTTATTAAGATAGAATTATGTTAAGATAGAATAATATTAACATAGAATTATATTAAGATAGAGTGATATTAAGATAGAATTATGTTAGGATGAAATGGTATTAAGACATTAAGATAGAATTATGTTAAGATAGAATGGTGTTACGCTAGAATGATACTAAGATAGAATTATGTTAAGATAGAGTGATATTAAAATAGAATTATCCCAAGATAGAATGATATTCAAATAAAATTATGTTAGGATAGAAATTTTTAAAGATAGAATTATTTTAAGATAGAAAGGTGTTAAGATAGAATGATATTAAGATAATATTATGTTCAGATAGAATGATATTAAGATAGAATTATATTATGATGTAATGATATTGAAATAAAATTAAGTTTAAGTTATGTTAAGATAGAAATTTATTAAGATATAATTATGTTGAAATAGAAAAATATTAAGATAGAATGATGTTAAGATAGAATAATATTAAGATAGAATTATGTTAAGATGGAATAATATTCAAATAAAGTTATGTTAGGATAGAAATTTTTTAAGTAAAAATTAAGTAAAGATAAAATGGTGTTAAGATAGAATAATATTAAGATAGAATGATGTTAAGATAGAGTGATATTAAGATAGAATTATGTTAAGATGAAATAATATTCAAATAAAATTATGTTAGGATAGAAATTTTTTAAGTAAGAATTAAGTAAAGATAAAATGGTGTTAAGATAGAATGATATTAAGATAGAATTATGTTAAGATAGAGTGATATTAAGATAGAATTATGTTAAGATAAAATGATATTAAGTTAGAATGATATTAAGATAGAATGATATTAACATAGAATTATGTTAAGATAGAGTGATATTAAGATAAAATGATATTAAGTTAGAATGATATTAAGATAGAATGATATTAAGATAGAATTATGTTAAGATAGAATGATATTCAAATAAAATTATGTTAGGATAGAAATTTTTTAAGATAGAATTATTTTAAGATAGAAAGATGTTAAGATATAATATTAAGATAATATTATGTTCAGATAGAATGATATTAAGATAGAATTATATTATGATGTAATGATATTGAAATAAAATTAAATTAAAGTTATGTTAAGATAGAAATTTATTAAGATAGAATGATGTTAAGATAGAATAATATTAAGATAGAATTATGTTAAGATGGAATAATATTCAAATAAAATTATGTTAGGATAGAAATTTTTTAAGATGGAATTATTTTAAGATAGAATGTGTTAAGATAGAATGATATTAATATAATATTATGTTCAGATAGAATGATATTAAGATAGAATTATATAATGATGTAATGATATTGAAATAAAATTAAGTTAAAGTTATGTTAAGATAGAAATTTATTAAGATAGAATTATGTTAAGATAGAAAAATATTAAGATAGAATGATGTTAAGATGGAATAATATTCAAATAAAATTATGTTAGGATAAAAATTTTTTAAGTAAGAATTAAGTAAAAATAAAATGGTGTTAAGATAGAATAATATTAAGATAGAATTATGTTAAGATAGAGTGATATTAAGATAGAATTATGTTAGGCTGAAATGATATTAAGATATTAAGATAGAATTATGTTAAGATAGAATGGTGTTACGCCAGAATGATACTAAGATAGAATTATGTTAAGATAGAAATTTATTAACATAGAATTATGTTAAGATAGAATAATATTAAGATAGAATTATGTTAAGATGGAAAAATATTCAAATAAAATTATGTTAGGATAGAATATTTTTAAGTAAGAATTAAGTAAAGATAAAATGGTGTTAAGAAAGAATAATATTAAGATAGAATTATGTTAAGATGAAATGATATTAAGTGTTGAAATCTGAATTAAGAGTGCAAAGCGAATGTCTTATACTAAATGTAACTCTAATTGATCTTTCTCTTTTGTTTATTCTCTTTAAGCGCGTCATGAGTAACGCATCATTTTATGTATTAATTAGTCACAAATAAACTCTACTTCTTATAGGTTATGGGCCCAGGCAGAGCTCCTGTGCGCTATTATTTTTGGAAAGTTTAACAGCGAAAAGTTGTCGATAATAGTCGAAAAGACTTGTGTGACTCGTGGTTAATATTGTGAAAAAAAGAAATTAAATTGACTGGATATAAAATTAATACTCAATTGAGAAACTGGACAATGAAAATTATAGTGTGTGGTCTATCCAAATGAAAAGTGTGCTGATACACGCCGAAATATGGTCAGTGGTCAGTGGCCGTTTGATAAAAAATGAAAATGACACTGCAGAACAAAAAGCCTCTTTCGATGCTAAAGATGAAAAGGCACTTGCAAGTATTATGCTATGTATAAAGCCCACGCAAATAAATCATGTGAGACATTGTGTAACTGCTAAGGAGGCTTGGAAAAAACTTGGTGAAATTCATATGCCATCCGGTCCAGCGAGACGCATACATTTGTTTAAGCAGTTGTTGTACATAAAAATGAGTGAGACGGAAAGTGTGGAGGAACATTTAAATAAATTCAGTGCATTGGTAGAAAAGCTGCAAGAAATTGAACAAAGTGTGCCAGAAGAAATGCTCGTCATAATTTTGCTTTCGAGCTTGTGTGACTCGTTTGAAAATTTTGTTGTTGCCATAGAGACGCGCGACACATTGCCGGGTTTGACCGCTCTCAAGGTTAAACTTCTAGAAGAGGGAGAAAGGCGCAAGACAAACGAAACGGTGATCGGAAAGGAACAGAAAATGTTCGCGGCGGGTACGGAAAGACAATACTCAAAAAGGAATATCGAAAAAGGTGTCGAATTTTGGTCATGTGGAAAGCGCGGGCATATTGCTGCAAAGTGTAGATCGAAAGAAAAAATGGCAAAACATAACAAAGCAAAAGAAGGAAATTCAAACGGGAATAAACCAAAAGCGTTTTCGGTTTTCGGTGCAGTTAAAAACGAAATAGACAGTAAAAGTACATGGTGTCTAGACAGTGGAGCAACAACTCATTTGTGCGCGGAAAAAATAATGTTTGTATCAATGCGTGAACAGAAGGAAAAAATAATGTTAGGAGGCGATAATTACGTAGAAGCCGAAGGGCGCGGTACAGTGAATTTGTGCTATGGAGAGAATACGATCAAACTGCTTGATGTATTGTACGTAAAAAATTTGCAATGTAACTTTATTTCGGTGCAAAAGGCAACTTCAAAAGGAATGAAAGTGATTTTTAATAAGAACGAAGCGAAAGTAATAGACACTGACGGAGACACTTTACTAGTTGCTAAACGCAAAAATAAATTGTTCTTATTTGAAAATAAATCAGAAAAAGTGTTTGCAATTAATGGAGAAAAGTATGAAATGATTAAGTGGCATAATCGGTTTGGACATTTGAACTTGAATAGTATGCAGAAAATGATTAACAAAGACATGGTGTACGGTTTGAAAATAAATTCGTGTGATTTGAACGGTTTCGTATACGAAACGTGTGCCAAATGCAAAATTTGTGTAAAACAGTTCCCAAACGCGTCGGAAAGCCGCGAGAGTGAATTGTTAGGACTTATACACACGGACATATGTGGTCCAATAAACACAAAATCAAACGGTGGTGCACGGTTCTTTGCAACTTTCATCGATGACAAAACACGGTAAATGTCGGTATACATGTTAAACACTAAAGATGCGGTTTTTGAAAAATTTAAAGAGTTCCAATCGTTGGTCGAGAAGCAAACAGGAAAGAAGATAAAAAGGATCCGTAGTGACAACGGTCGAGAATATGTTTCCCGAAGGTTTGAAGAATACCTGGTGAGTCAAGGCATACAAAGACAGCTAACAGTCCCCTATACTCCTCAACAAAACGGAGTTGCAGAACGTGCTAACAGAACCCTCCTGGAAATGGCTCGCAGTATGTTAACTCATGCTGGAGTGGGTGAGAGTTTTTGGGGAGAGGCTATAATGACAGCGGCATACTTGCGGAACAGAGCAGAGACGTCGACACTAGCTAATATAACACCATTTGAAGCCTGGTTTGGAAAGAAGCCAAGTGTATCTCATCTACGTGTGTTTGGTTGCAAAGCGATCGTATTGAACAAAACACATAGCAAGAAGTTTCGTCCAAAGGGAGAAGAGCACATATTAGTAGGCTATTCTCAAACTTCTAAGGCTTATCGTTTATACAACCCGGAAAAACAAAGCATTGTGATAGCCCGAGATGTTGTGTTTATAGAGGATGATAGAGCATCAGTTCCAGGAGAAGTAATCATTGAATTGGATGAGTCTGCTGGACACCGAGAAGATCATATTGGCAACAATGAACAGTCGTTGGATATTCAAGGCAGTGATGACGACGAAGAGTCAGGGACAGAACAAAAAAACATCGCAGAAGAGGGGCCCAGGTCGCCCCAAGATAGTCCGAACAGGATTAGTGGGCCGTCCACGAAAAGAGTACAATATGCTAAATGTTATAGCCGGAAATAATATGGTGGCACCAACAAACGTGCGTGAGGCATTGTCGGGAGAACATTCTGATGAATGGAGAATCTCGATGCAGAAGGAGTTTGATCACTTGCGAGCTACAAACACTTGGAGCTTGGTTGACCTTCCTGAAGAGCAGAAAGCAATCGGGTGCAAGTGGGTGTTTACCATTAAACGCGACAAAAATGGTAAAGTTGATCGACTCAAATCGCGGTTAGTAGCCAAAGGATGCGGACAGCAGTATGGGGTGAATTACCTGGAAACATTTTCCCCGGTGGCACGTTACTCGTCAATAAGGTTAGTGATTATGCACCAAATGGACGTGTCAGCAGCGTACCTAAACAGTGAACTGAAGGATGAGGTCTACATGAGACAACCTGAACTTTTTGTAGACGCAAAACACCCAGATCGAGTCCTGCGATTGCATAGGTCCTTATACGGTCTAAACCAGAGTGGACGCGAGTGGAACTGGAGGCTGGATGAGGTTCTCAACAAAATAGGATTCATTTCCTGTCCCAGCGAGCCTTGCATATACACGAAGAAAATTGGGGAAAACCTAAACATTATTGTTGTATATGTTGATGATCTAATTCTTGCTTGTTCCAGAAAAGATGACCTCATTAGCATCAAGCAGCAAATATCAGACGAGTTTGATGTTGTAGATGGCGGAGACCTGAAACATTTCCTAGGCATGGAGATAGAGAGGAGTGGCGAAACTGGCAGTGTCACTATAGGCCACAAACAATTCATTGCTGGTCTACTAGAGGACTATGGTATGGAAGACTGCAAACCCAACGCGATTCCTCTGGAGGCGGGCTTTCAAGTCAAATGCGAGGATGAAAGCTGCACAAAAGTGGATCAGAAGAAGTACCAATCTCTCATTGGTTCTTTGATCTATTTGGCGATGACGACAAGACCAGACATCATGCATAGTGTGGCTAAATTGGCACAAAGAAATGCTGATCCTCACAAGGAGCACGAAGTGGCTGCAAAGCGTGTCTTAAGGTACCTTAAGGGCACAGCTGACATGAGGCTATGGTACAAACGTACAGGTGTACATGTCCATTGTTTCGTCGATGCAGACTGGGCTGGCGATAGCACAGATCGCAAATCCTTCACTGGTTGGGCATTCATCATGGCTGGTGCGGCGATTTCGTGGGAGTCCAAAAAGCAGACCATTGTGGCACTTAGTTCCACTGAAGCTGAGTATGTGGCGCTTTCAACAGCAGCAAAAGAGGCAGTCTACATTAAAAAGCTGGTGGAGGAGATAGGAATAGGATTGGTTCCAAAGATGGTTATATACAGCGATAATCAAAGCGCACAATGTCTGGCAAAAGACTCCAAGTTTCATGCACGAAGCAAACATATTGATATTAAGTACCATTTTGTAAGACAATTATATAAGGAAAACGTTATTGATATAAAATATGTTTCAACAGAAAATATGATTTCGGATATTTTAACAAAAAACTTAAATAAGATCAAGCATACATGTTTTGTTAAACAGTTAGGTTTAAATTGAATTGAAAATTATGTTTAGAAGAAAAATGTATATTTAAGTTAAATTGTAAAGGCATGTCTCTTTGAGAAGGAGTGTTGAAATCTGAATTAAGAGTGCAAAGCGAATGTCTTATACTAAATGTAACTCTAATTGATCTTTCTCTTTTGTTTATTCTCTTTAAGCGCGTCATGAGTAACGCATCATTTTATGTATTAATTAGTCACAAATAAACTCTACTTCTAATATTAAGTTAGAATGATATTAATTTAGAATGATATTAAGATAGAATTATGTTAAGATAGAATGATATTCAAATAAAATTATGTTAGGATAGATATTTTTTAAGATAGAATTATTTTAAGAAAGAAAGGTGTTAAGATAGAATGATATTAAGATAATATTATGTTCAAATAGAATGATATTAAGATAGAATTACGTTAAGATAGAAATTTATTAAGATAGAATTATGTTAAGATAGAAAAATATTAAGATAGAATGATGTTAAGACAGAATAATATTAAGATAGAATTATGTTAAGATGGAATAATATTCAAATAAAATTATGTTAGGATAGAAATTTTTAAGTAAGAATTAAGTAAGGATAAAATGGTGTTAAGATAGAATAATATTAAGATAGAATTATGTTAAGATAGAGTGATATTAAGATAGAATTATGTTAGCCCTTTATTCGGCATGAAAACGGATTTCGACGCGGTTTTTTTCATCGGAGAGATATCCAAAAATAAAAACTAAACTTTTTTTTTTTTTCATATTTTGATTTTTAAGGGTTTTATTAAGGATAATATATTTGTTGCACATATGCATCAGATGTGCTATGGGGGAAAAATAGATTGGATATAACCTAAGAGTATGATAAAAATTTGTTTTGTATTTGTGATGTTTAAAAAAAATGTAATGACTAAGATATATTTAAAACAAATTATATGAATTCATTATATTAAATTTATTAATTAATTTAAATGAAAATCTTTAAAGCAATTGTTTCTTTTATTAAAGCATAATGCTACTTCACATTTGTTGCACATAACTTGCGAAAATCCAGTACAGTTTGGTTTCTTGCACCTGATTCGCTTTTCTGTCCAAACTGGCCAATGTCCAATTTGATCTTGCCGTACCATTTGGTTTGGAATGCGTTGCGTTGGACCCTTGAGTTTCTTTTCTTTATATTCATTTTCAATAATAGAGGTTCGCTTCCCCAACTGACATTTTTTTTCGAGTTTTGTAAGCACTTCTGCTATGTCGATTCGGAAATCAGATGCTCCCAAAATTGTTCCAGAATATCCGTTTGACTTTTGGACCCTTTTATATAATAGCCAAGCGTTACTAACTGTTAAGTCTATTAAATGGTAAAATAATCTGACATGCCAACGTTTGCTCCTCAGTAGAATTTTGTATCTGCCGATTATGCTATCGATCAGATCAACGCCTCCCATATAGCTATTATATTGCGCTACTGCAAATGGACGATCGATTTCAATATATTCTTTTTTTGCTTTGTTGTATCTACGTGCAGTGTCCTTTGGAACTATGCCCGCATAGTTGGATGCCAATGGTACAATTTTGTTGTCAACCCATGTTGTTACCGATATATCCACTCCACCTACGTCAGCTACATATTCTGTAGATGCACCGCGAGGATTTTTCTTCAGGCTCATGTTTTCGGTGATTTTTAAATTTGGAATTCTGTTCCTCCTTATGGTGCCCAATGCCCGAATTCCGCCGTCTGCCAAGTGCTTTAGGCACTGAGTAGAAATAGTTGTCAAAGTAAAGGCGAAAATTTTGATGTCTGGGCACTACTCTAACCAATCTGACAACAGTATTTGATACTGCGCCTAAATCTGGCTCGTTAGGAAGTACAACATTTTCTTTGCCAGTGTCTATCTCAAACTTATAACAGAAACCGGAAATTCCACTCAGGACATAAATCTTATATCCCTATTTATGAGGCTTGTTAGGATTGTACCGCTTCAAGGAGCTTCGAGCTTTCGTTGAGCAAATCTGCTCATCCACACATAAGAACTGCTCCTTTGGCACTTTAGCAAATCTATTATTTAGTTCATTTACCAAAGGTCGTATTTTGAAAAGCCTATCGTGGCGTGGATCGGACTGTGCCAGATTATTGTCATTGTTATTGAAGTGAATGTAGCGTTTAATTGTTTCAAAAGATTTTTGAGACATAATATTTTGGACGACTGGTATCCCAATGTTTGCGGACCAGTATTGGGTGCTTTTTGGAAGACGTGAAATTGACATAAATATTGTTATTCCAATGAACTGACGTATATCCATAGAGTTGAAAATTAGATTTGAGTTTGGGTCCTTTTGTCGAATGTAAATGTTTATTTCATTGGAAATGTGATCAAATATTTCATTTGGAAAGAGATATGA
This sequence comes from Drosophila merina, assembly GCA_035047645.1. NCBI lineage: Eukaryota > Metazoa > Arthropoda > Insecta > Diptera > Drosophilidae > Drosophila > Drosophila merina. The sequence continues at coordinate 167,420 of JAWNPH010000023.1, read as the reverse complement.
AAAAAAACTGTATGGGGTGCGAAAGTTCCATCAGTTCTAAAGTTAAAGCAGTGCTCGCAAGGAGCTGCAGTTGGTTCTGATTGAATATCAAATTGCGTTTTCTCCACAGCAAGTTCCTGTTCATACAGTTCTTATATTCAGAAAACCATTGTAAAATCATTTCAATGATGTGAATCAATTGAGCTTTCATATTGGTCTTCATTATCGTCGTCGTCTGTGTTATTCAAATCTTCTTCAAGTGCAGAGAAATTGCCTTCCTCATCAGCAGAAAAGTCGAGATCATCCTCGCTATCAAGACTGTTAAAAATGCTAGCGATTTGTGACTATGTTAAACCTTTTCCAGACATTTTTTCTAAATAAGAAACACAGAAGACTGTATGTTGCACAACTGCATCAAATATTGAGAAGAAAAATTCTACTCATTAACGTACTTTGATGCAGATGTACAACATAACAAAACTCGCGATAAACAAGAAAAATACAATTAGAATCATAGTAACTCGATAAAACAAGAAAACTAAACATAATTACCTCTGAAATAAACAAGTTTTTTTTTAATTAAGTATCCTACACTTAAGTGAAATTTCAATTTCAAACTTTGCCGTAAAGTGAATTCAGCTTTTAACAAAATTGGCGGGAAAAATGAGCACAAGCTTGGTACAACACACTATGAAGTGTGACCTAGTTACAAAATGAATAAAATGCTTGTTGTAGAGCTACATCAAGCTAAAATTTATCACTTTCGAGGTGTATGCTCAAAAATATTTGCTTTTAAATGGTATGTTGCAGATATGCATCGCGGCCGGATAAAGGGTTAGGATGAAATGATATTAAGATATTAAGATAGAATTATGTTAAGATAGAATATTGTAACGCTAGAATGATACTAAGATAGAATTATGTTAAGATAGAGTGATATTAAGATAGAATTATCCCAAGATAGAATGATATTCAAATAAAATTATGTTAAGATAGAATAATATTAAGATAGAATTATGTTAAGATGGAATAATATTCAAATAAAATTATGTTAGGACAGAAATATTTTAAGTAAGAATTAAGTACAGATAAAATGGTGTTTAGATAGAATGATGTTAAGATAGAATTATGTTAAGATAGAGTGATATAAAAATAGAATTATGTTAAGATGAAATGATATTAAGGTAGAATGATATTAAGATAGAATGATATTATGATAGAATTATGTTAAGATAGAATGATATTCAAATAAACTTATGTTAGGATAGAAATTTTTTAAGATAGAATTATTTTAAGATAGAAAGGTGTTAAGATAGAATGATATTAAGATAATATTATGTTCAAATAGAATGATATTAAGATAGAATTATATTATGATGTAATGATATTGAAATAAAATTAAGTTAAAGTTATGTTAAGATAGAAATTTATTAAGATAGAATTATGTTAAGATAGAAAAATATTAAGATAGAATTATGTTAAGATAGAATGATATTCAAATAAACTTTTGTTAGGATAGAAATTTTTTAAGATAGAATTATTTTAAGATAGAGTAATATAAAGATAGAATTATGTTAAGATTAAATGATATTAATGTAGAATGATATTAAGATAGAATTATATTATGATGTAATGATATTGAAATAAAATTAAGTTAAAGTTATGTTAAGATAGAGTGATATTAAGATAGAATTATGTCAAGATAGAAAAATATTAAGATAGAATTATGTTAAGATGGACTAATATTAAAATAAAATTATGTTAGGATAGAAATTTTTTAAGTAAGAATTAAGTAAAGATAGAACTATGTTAAGATAGAATAATATTAAGATAGAATTATGTTAAGATGGACTAATGTTAAAATAAAATTATGTTAGGATAGAAATTTTTTAAGTAAGAATTAAGTAAAGATCGAACTATGTTAAGATAGAATAATATTAAGATTAAATTATGTTAAGATGGACTAATATTAAAATAAAATTATGTTAAGATGAAATGATATTAAGGTAGAATGATATTATAATAGAATGATATTAAGATAGAATTATGTTAAGATGGGATGATATTCTAATAAATTTTTGCTCAGATAGAAATTTATTAAGATAGAATTATGTTAAAATAGAATGGTGTTAAGATGGAATGATATTAAGATAGAATTATGTTAAAATAGAGTGATATAAAGATAGAATTATGTTCAGATAGAATGATATTCAAATAAAATTATGTTAGGATAGAAATTTTTTAAGATTGAATTATTTTAAGATAGAATGGTGTTAAGATAGAATGATATTAAGATAGAATTATGTTCAGATAGAATGATATTATGATAGAATAATATTATGATGTAACGATATTAAAATAAAATTTAGTTAAAGTTATGTTAAGTTAGAAATTTATTAAGATAGAATATTGTTAAGATGGAGTTATATTAAAATAAAATTATGTTAGGATAGAAATTTTTTAAGATTGAATTATTTTAAGATAGAATGGTGTTAAGATAGAATGATATTAAGATAGAATTATGTTCAGATAGAATGATATTAAGATGGAATTATTTTATGATGTTATGGTATTAAAATAAAATTAAGTTAAAGTTACGTTAAGATAGAATTATGTTAAGATGGACTAATATTAAAATAAAATTATGTTAGGATAGAAATTTTTTAAGTAAGAATTAAGTAAAGATAAAATGGTGTTAAGATAGAATAATATTAAGATAGAATTATGTAAGGATGAAATGATATTAAGATAGAATAATGTTAAGATGGAATGATATTCAAATAAAATTATGTTAAGATAGAAATTTATTAACATAGAATTATGTTAAGATAGAATAATATTAAGATAGAATTATGTTAAGATGGAATAATTTTAAAATAATATTATGTTAGGATAGAAAATTTTTAAGTAAGAATTAGGTAAAGATAAAACGGTGTTAAGATAGAATGATATTAAGATAGAATAATGTTAAGATAGAGTGATATTAAGATAGAATTATGTTAAGATGAAATGATTTTAAGGTAGAATGATATTATAATAGAATGATATTAAGATAGTATTATGTTAAGATGGGATGATATTCTAATAAATTTTTTCTAAGATAGAAATTTATTAAGATAGAATTATGTTAAAATAGAATGGTGTTAAGATGGAATGATATTAAGATAGAATTATGTTCAGATAGAATGATATAAAGATAGAATTACGTTATGAAGGAATGATATTAAAATAAAATAATGTTAGGATAGAAATTTATTAAGATAGAAATATGTTAAGATAAAATGATATTAAGATAGAATTATGTAAAGATGAAATGATATTAAGGTAGAATGATATTAAGATAGAACGATATTTAGATAGAATTATGTTAAGATAGAGCGATATAAAGAAAGAATTATGTTAAGATGGAATGAAATTAAGGTAGAATGATATTAAAAGAGAATGATATTAAGATAGTGTTATGTTAAGATGGGATGATATTAACATACAATTATGTTAAGATAGAAATTTATTAAGATAGACTTAAGTTAAGATAGAATAGTGTTAAGATGGAATGATATTCAGATTGAATTATGTTAAGATAAAATGATATTAAGAAAAAATTATGTTAAGATGAAATGATATTAAGGTAGAATGATATTCAGATAGAACGATATTAGGATAGAATTTTGTTAAGATAGAGTGATATTAACATAAAATTATGTAAAGATGAAATAAAATTATGTTAGGATAGAAATTTTTTAAGATGAAATTATGTTAAGATAGAATGGTGTTAAGAAAGAATGATAATAAGATAGAACGATATTAAGAAAGAATAATGTTAGGATTAAGTGATATTAAGATACAGTGATATTAAGATATAATTATGTTAAGATAGAATGGTAATAAGATAGAATGGAATAAGAACTATGTTAAGATAGAATGGTGTTGAGGTAAAATGATATTAAGATAGTATTATAGATAGATATAGATAGACAGATAGAATTATGTTAAGATGAAATGATATTAAAGTAGAATGATATTAAAATAGAAAGATATTAAGATAGTATTATATTAAGATGGGATGATATTCAAATAAAATTATGTTAAGATAGAAATTTATTAAGATAGAAAGGTAGAATGGTGTTAAGATGGAATGATATTAAGATAAAATAATGTTAGGATAGAAATTTTTTAAGATAGAATTATGTTAAAATAGAATGGTGTTAAGATAGAATGATATTAAGATAGAATTATGTTAAGATGAAATTAAATTAAGGTAGAATGATATTTAGATAGAAAGATATTAAGATAGTATTATGTTAAGATGGGATGATATTCAAATAAAATTATGTTAAGATAGAAATTTTTAAAGATAGAATTATGTTAAGATAGAATGGTGTTAAGTTAGAATAATATTAAGATAGAATTATGTTAAGATAGAAATTTTTTAAATTATGTTAAGATAGAATGGTGTTAAGATGGAATGATATTAAGATAAAATTTTGTTAAGATAGAATGATATTAAGATAGAGTTGTATTATGACGGAATGATATTAAAATAAAATTATGTTAGGATAGAAATTTTTTAAGATAGAATTATGTTAAGATAGAATTGTGTTAAGATAAAATGATATTAAGATAGAATTATGTTAAGATAGAATGATATTAAAATAAAATTATGTTTTGTTAGAATTTTGTTAAGATGGAATGATATTAACATAAAATAATATTAAGATAGAAATTTATTAAGATAGAATTAAGTTAAGATAGTATGGTGTTAAGATGGAATGATATTAGGATAGAATTAAGTTAAGATAAAATGGAATTAAGATAGAATTATTCAAAGATGAAATGATATTAAGGTAGAATCATATTAAAATAGAACGATATTAGGATAGAATTATGTTAAGATAGAGTGATATTAAGATAGAATTATGTTAAGATGAAATGAAATTAAGGTAGAATAATATTAAGATAGAATGATATTAAGAAAGAATTATGTTAGGATTAAGTGATATTAAGATACAGTGATATTAAGATAGAATTATGTTAAGATAGAATGGTGTAAAGATAGAATTATGTTAAGATAGAATGATATTAAGAAAGAATTATGTTAAGATAAAATGATATTAAGATAGAGTAATATTAAGATATAATTATGTTAAGATAGAATGGTGTTATGATAGAATGAAATTAAGATAGAATTATGTTAAGATAAAATGATATTAAGGTAGAATTATGTAAAGATGAAATGATATTAAGGTAGAATGGTAAAAAGATAGAACGATATTAGGATAGAATTATGTTAAGATAGAGTGATATTAAGATAGAATTATGTTAAGATAGAATGGTGTTAAAATGGAATTATGTTATGATGGTATTAAGGTAGAATAAGATTACCATAGAATGATATTAAGATAGTATTATATTAAGATGGGATGATATTCAAATAAAATTATGTTAAGATAGAAATTTATTAAGATAGAAAGGTAGAATGGTGTTAAGATGGAATGATATTAAGATAAAATAATGTTAGGATAGAAATTTTTTAAGATAGAATTATGTTAAAATAGAATGGTGTTAAGATAGAATGATATTAAGATAGAATTATGTTAAGATGAAATTAAATTAAAGTAGAATGATATTTAGATAGAAAGATATTAAGATAGTATTATGTTAAGATGGGATGATATTCAAATAAAATTAGGTTAAGATAGAAATTTTTAAAGATAGAATTATGTTAAGATAGAATGGTGTTAAGGTAGAATAATATTAAGATAGAATTATGTTAAGATAGAAATTTTTTAAATTATGTTAAGATAGAATGGTGTTAAGATGGAATGATATTAAGATAACATTTTGTTGAGATAGAATGATATTAAGATAGAGTTATATTATGACGGAATGATATTAAAATAAAATTATGTAGGGATAAAAATTTTTATACTCTTGAAAAAGGGTATTACAATTTTGTCCAGAAATGTTTAACGCATTAAAGGAAGCATCTCCGACCCCACAAAGTATATATATTCTTGATCAGCATCAACAGCCGAGTCGATATAGCCATGTCCGTCTGTCCGTCTGTCCGTCTGTTTCTATGCAAAAAATAGACAGTAGTTTTCAAACTAGCGTTTTAAAATTTTTACCAGATTATTATTTTTGTTGCACGCAGATCAAGTTTAAGAATCGGTCGGATCGGACCACTATATCATATAGCTGCCATACAAACTACCGATATGAAAACAAGTCTTTGTATGGAAAACTTTTTTGTTTTCCAAGCTATTGCAACCGAATTGAACATTTATTCATTTGATATAGCCATACACGATTTGTGAAAGTTTGGTCCGGATCGGACCACTATATCATATAGTTGCCATACAAACTACCGATATGAAAACAAGTCGTTGTATGGAAAACTTTTTTGTTTTCCAACCTATTGCAACGGAAGTGAACACTTATTTATTTGATATAGATGTACACGATTTGTGAAAGTTTGATCCGGATCGGACTACTATATCATATAGCTGACATACAAACGACCGATATGAAAACAAGTCTTTGTATGGTACACTTTTTTGTTTTCAAGGGTATACCATCTTCGGCAAGCCGAAGATAACTTTTCTCACTTTTTTTAAATAGATTTATGTTTAGATAGAATGGTTTTAAGATAGAATGATATTAAGATAGAATTATGTTAAGATAGAGTGATATTAAGAAAGAATTATGTTAAGGTGGAAGGAAATTAACAAACAACCTCTCATCCAGATACCAACTATAATTAATGGTACAAGTTATAGGGACGTAGTCCTAGGAAACCAAGTGACACAGCCAACGAATCCCCAACAAACCCCTCATACCACTCCCGAAGCCCTATCTCCCGAAAATAAAATTATGTTATGATGGAATGATATTAAGGTAGAATGATATTAAAATAGAATGATATTAAGATAGTTTTATGTTAAGATGGGATGATATTCAAGTAAAATTATGCTAAGATAGAAATTTATTAAATTATGTTCAGATAGAATGGTGTTAAGATAGAATGATATTAAGATAAAATTATGTTAACTAGAATAATATAAAGATAGAGTTATAATATGACGGAATGATATTAAAATAAAATTATGTTAGGATAGAAATTTTTTAAGATAGACTTATGTTAAGATAGAATGGTGTTAAGATAGAATGATATTAAGATAGAATTATGTTAATATAGAATGATATTAAAATTGAATTATGTTATGATGGAATGATATTAAGGTAGAATGATATTAAAATAGAATGATATTAAGATAGTATTATGTTAAGATGGGATGATATTCAAATAAAATAATGTTAAGATAGAAATTTAATAAATTATGTTAAGATAGAATGGTGCTAAGATGGAATGATATTAAGATAGAGTTATATTATGACGGAATGATATTAAAATAAAATTATGTTAGGATAGAAATTTTGTTTAAATAGAATTATGTTTAAATAGAATGGTGTTAAGATAGAATGATATTAAGATAGAATTATGTTAAGATGGAAGGAAATTAACAAACCACCACTCATCCAGATACCAACTATCATTAATGGTACAAGTTATAGGGACGTACTCCTAGGAAACCAAGCGACACAGCCAACGAATCCCCAACTAACCCCTCATACCACTCCCGAAGCTCCACAACCCAACCAGTTTGATACGATGCTTGCCCGCATGGAAGGATCGATTGAGAGGATGATGGAAAAGTTGATATCGCAGATGTTATCGCTGATGTTCTCGCAGATGATGCAGTTTATAGCTCCCATCCTCAACAAAAAGTAATGCAAATAACCTTAACATAGTTTTTTGGAACGCAAACGGCCTGCAGAGGAGCGAAGCCGAAGTAGAGCATCGCATCAAAACAGACAATATCGATGTTCTTCTAGTTTCGGAATCCCACTTTTGTCCCAGATCCTACTTTAAAATTAGCGGGTACGAACTGCGCGGGGGAGCAGCTATGCTCATCAGGAGTGGCATTCAGTACACGGAACTTTCCGCGTTTCAGGAGGAATTGGCTCAGTGCGCCGTGACCAGGATTTCTAGCCCACAGGGAGATATCACCATTGGTGCGGTTTACTTCCCACCCAGACACTCGATAACCGAGAGCCAACTTCAGGACTTCTTCGAGTCCCTCGGTCCTCGGTTTATAGCAGCCGGAGCAATATAGCAAATAGCAAACACTCCTGGTGAGGGTCCCGCACAAACAACCCCAAAAGGCATAAAGCTCTATAAGTACCTGCAGCGAAAAAGTCTGGACTGCCATTCCACTGCAGAGCCCACACACTGGCCTACCGACCCTTCAAAGCAGCCGGATCTGCTGGACTTCGCCGTATCCAAGGGCATAGTACACTCTAAGTGCACATGCTCAAGCTATGAAAAACTGCTATCCGACCACAGCGCAGTAAATTTGCTCCTAAACACCCCCGTCCTCAGAAAAACCCCGCCTAGAAGACTCACCGGAAAACACACAAATACCCCCAAGTTTACGTTTTGGATGCTTTCCTCCCTGTACCCAGATCCCCCTCTTTCGACACCAAGCAACATAGATGCGGCCATAGAAAAACTAACCAAAGAGATGCACAATGCCGCTTAGTTTGCGAATCCACCTCCTCCGACTACCCCGAGAATACCTAAAAGAGACGTGCACTTGTGGTCTCCGGAAATCGCGGCCCTCGTGGCCGAAAAAAGGCGCCTCAGAAGAGTCTGGTTTACCTCGCGCAACCCCAGGGAAAAGACAGCACTTAATCGTGCCACCAAGGATTTGAAGGACAAGCTATTCATTCTACGGCAGGACTCATTTCAAAGATTCCTTGAGGAGCTGGAACCTGGAGACCCGCAACACAATCTGTGGAATGTCACGAGGCACATAAAAAGACCTGCGAAGAAGATATCACCCGTGAGAAAAGTGGTTCCTGGTGTCGGACTGAGGTCGGAAGAGCAGAAGCCTTTGCTGATCATCTACATAGAGCATTCTCACCGTTCGACAGATGCACTGGCGAAGAGAGAGCTGCAACCATAAGGTTCATTGACAGATCAAGTGCTCCTGGCCCGCTAATACAGCCCGTCGAACCAGAGGAGATTGCGCAGGAGATCGCCTCCCTAAAAAATGGCAAGTCACCAGGTCCTGACCGTATCGATGCAACAGCACTGAAAATGTTGCCCCTAATCTGTTCCCAAAGGCTGGCCAACATATTCAACAGCTGACTCCGTCTAGGGTACTTCCCTAAAGAGTGGAAGCGAGCAGAAGTAATTGTCTTCCTCAAGCCTGGGAAACCTGAAGGCAACCTAGCATCGTTTCGACCGATTAGTTTGCTGGCAATCCTTTCTAAAATACTTGAAAGAGTATTTTTGCGTAGAGTACTGCCAGTATTGGACGTGGCCGGTCTGATCCCTGATCATCAGTTTGCCTTCAGACGCCTTCATGGAACACCTGAGCAATGCCACCGGATTGTTGAGACCACACTTGGGCCTTCGAAAAGAAGAAGTACTGCTGCGCCGTTATGCTGGATGTCAAACAGGCGTTTGACAGAGTCTGGCACCCTGGACTACTTTTCAAAATTAAAACCCACCTCCCAAGTTCCCATTTCGCCTTCCTCAAGTCATCCACAGAAGGAAGAAATTTCCGAGTGAGATGCGGATCATCAATCAGCACCCCTAGGCCCATAAGAGCAGGAGTACCACAAGGCAGTGTTCTCGGACCCATCTTATACACACTCTACACAGCGGACCTCCCCATCACCCCCTCCCGGAACCTCACAGTAGCCACTTATGCCGATGACACCGCTTTCCTAGCCTCCGCCACAGATCTTCAGGAAGCTTCAGCCATCATTCAGAGGCAACTGAATGCCCTCGGTCCATGGATGAAACGATGGAACATCGTGGTCAACGCTGAGAAATCTTCACAAACAACCTTCGCACTACGCAGGGGAGAATGCCCTCCCGTCACACTCAACGGGGAAACCATCTCAACTAATAACACTCCCAAATATCTAGGGCTGACACTGTACCGCAGGCTCACATGGCGTCCGCACAGCAACAAGCGCAACCAGGCCAACCTACGGCTTAAGCAACTGCATTGGCTCCTGGGAAGAAGGTCCAAGCTCAAAGTAAAATTCAAGCTGCTCATTTAGAAGGTAGTGCTTAAGCCAATCTGGACATATGGGATACAGTTGTGGGGCACGGCAAGCTGTTCGAACCGCATCAAAATCCAGCGATTTCAGAATAAACGCCTGAGAACAGTTTCGAACGCCCATCCGTACCTCGAAAACTCAATAATCCATAAAGAGCTTGGAATTAGATGTCTAGCAAAGGAGATCACCCGTCTCAGCGGAAGATACATTAAAAGACTGGATAACCACCCCAACCACCTGGCCATCAACCTCCTAGATAATAGGCAATCCCCAAGACGCCTGAAAAGGAAACACCCGCTTGACCTCCCCAACCAATAGACACCTAAGTCAACCTCATAAGATATGCATTCCATGTACCTTCCTTAAGTCAAGGTCTCCCCCAAACCATTTAATGATTGTCCACTTGGACAGATTTTAGGTACAAATTAAGTTAATGTTATAAAAAAAAAAAATTAAGAATTATTTTTAGATAGAATGGTGTTAAGATAGAATGATATTAAGGTAGTATTATGTTAAAATAGAGTGGCATTAAAATATAATGATATTAGGATACAATGATATTATAATAGAATGATATTAAGATTGAATTATGTTAAAAAAGAATTATGTGTAGATAGAATGATACTATGATGAATGGTATTAAGCTAGAGTTATGTTAAGATAGAATGATATTAGGATAGAATTATGTTCAGATAGAATGATATTATGATAGAATAATATTATGATGTAATGATATTAAAATAAAATTAAGTTAAAGTTATGTAAAGATAGAAATTTATTAGGATAGAATTATGTTAAGATAGAATAATATTAAGATAGAATTATGTTAAGATGGAATAATATTCAAATAAAATTATGTTAGGATAGAAATTTTTAAGTAAGAATTAAGTAAAGATAAAATGGTGTTAAGATAGAATAATATTAAGATAGAATTATGTTAGGATGAAATGATATTAAGATATTAAGATAGAATTATGTTAAAATAGAATGGTGTTACGCTAGAATGATGTAAAAATAGAATTATGTTATAATGGAATAATATTAAAATAAAACAAGTGAGAAAAGTTATCTTCGGCTTGCCGAAGATGGTATACCCTTGAAAACAAAAAAGTTTTCCATACAAAGACTTGTTTTCATATCGGTCGTTTGTATGTCAGCTATATGATATAGTGGTCCGATCCGATTTTTAACCTAAAATGCGTGCAATAAAAATAATGATCTGGTAAAAGTTTCAAAACGCTATCTTTAAAACTACTGTCTATTTTTTGCATAGAAACGGACGGACAGACGGATAGACGAACAGACGGACAGAGGGACGTGGCTATATCGACTCGGCTGTTGATGCTCAAGAATATATATACATTGTGGGTTCGGAGACGCTTCCTTTAATGCGTTACACATTTCTGGACAAAATTATAATACCCTTTTTGAAGGGTATAATTATGTTAAGAAAGAAATTTATTAAGATAGAAATATGTTAAGATAGAATGGTGTTAAGATATAATAATATCAACGTAGAATAATATTAGGATACAATGAAATAAGGATAGAATAATATTTATATAGAATGATATTAAAATAGAATGATAATGAGATAGAATGATATTAAAACAAGTAAAGTAGCAGCAGTCGAGTTTCCCGATTGCAAAATACCCCATACCCTTAGACGTGCTTACAATTTATTTATTTAGTATCAATAAATAAATGAAACAATATTCTATTAGAAAAGAGTACCATAAGAATATAAATTTGGTATGATTTTGGTTATGAAAATAAGTTTCGTGTGTCTTAAAGCCATACACATTTCGCTGTCAACGTCGCAGTCGGCGTCGCGCATTGCGTGTTTTGCTGCGCTTCCCTTGCCATAGATTTTGCATGTGGCATAACTTCCGTGTTTCTTATCCGATTTGATTCAAAAATTGGATAGCTTTTATACGCACCAACGCATATGCCGAATTGCATAGCATTAGGACAATAATTGTGGGCGTGGCAGTTTTTTGAGGTTTGCGGGGGAGCGTGGTCATGGCAGTTTTTTGCTGTTTGCGGGGGAACGGGGGGTGACATCAAAATAAAAAAACAAACTTGTACTGCGTATTGTAATTACCTATCCAACGATATATGGCACATATTTGTAGCTCTTGTAGTTTCTGAGATCTAGGCGTTGATACGGACAGACGGACGGACGGACGGACAGACGGACATGGCTATATCGACTCGGCTGTTGATGCTGATCAAAAATATATACACTTTATGGGGTCGGAAATGCCTGTTACATACATTTGCACCATATTTGCATTTGCACCCTTTTCACCCATTTTTAATGGGTACAGGGTATAATAAATTATGTTAAGATAAAAATTTATTAAGAAAGAATTATGTTAAGATAGAATGTTGTTAAGATTGAATGATATTTAGATAGAATAATATTTAGAAAGAATGATATTAGGATAGAATGATATTAAAATAGAATGATATTAAGATACAATGATTTTAGGAGAGAATGATATTAAAATACAATGATTTTAGGATAAATTATATTAAAATAAAATTATGTTAAGATAGAATTCTGTTCAGATAGGATTATGTTAAGATAGAAAAATATTAAGATAGGATTAAATTAGGATAGAGTGATATTAAAATAGAATGATATTAAGATGGAATGATATTAAGATAGAAGGATATTAAGATAAATTATGTTAAGATAGAAATTTATTAAGATTAAATTATGTTAAGATAGAATGGAGTTGAGATAGAATGATATTAAGATATTATTATGTTAAGATATATTAAGATGGAATTATATTAGGATACAATGATATTATGATAGAATGATATTAAGGTAGAATGATATTAAAATAGAATGATATTAAAATAGAATGATATTAAGACACAATGATTTTAGGATAGAATAATGTTAAGATAGAGTAATATTAAGAAAGAATAATATTAGGATAGAATGATATTAAAATAGAATGATATTAAGATTGAATTATGTTAAAATATAATTATGTTAAGATAAAATGATATTAAGATAGAAAGTTATTAATATAGAGAGATATTAAGACAAAATTATGTTTATGATTATGTTTATTTATTATGATTAACACTTCACTTTTATAGCGAACGGACGTGTTTTTTTCTTGCGATCATTCGGTTTTATTATTTTCTTGCAAAAGACAAACCGGCGTTTGTTGAGAAATTAATTATTCAAATCTAACACTTTAAACGTTTCCATTCGCACTCGCGTCTGCGCGGTACCGTATTTGGTGTGTTTAAGTTATTTTAATCCCAAGTAAGGTACTGTGCCCTATTTATTTATATTCCCTTTTCTTACGTTTACTGCAATTTCTACTTTTGCAATAACTCTTTCTCCTAGTTTGCGCTCTTTTTTTCCCATTACCTCTCCCTTTTATCGTGCTCTTATTAACAAGTACAGTGGTTCAAGGCTACTAGTTTGTCTAAAATGAATTATTTGTTGTCAATATATCTAATATATGTATAAAATTCTGCTGTCACGGTGTTTGTATCCAAACTCCTCCGAAACTACTTGACCGATTTGGATGAAATTTTGAGGGGATAATTTGTAGGCCTGAGAATCGACTAACATCTATTTTTCGTACCCCTAACCGATAAAGGTTGTCCACCCCTAACATTTTTTTATTTTGTCAAGTTTTTTTGTTAACATTTTTTTGTTTTCAATTTTTTTTTCAATGTGGCATTAGAAAATACGTTTATCCAGCATTTTAAATGGAAAGTTCCGAGGTGAAAAGATATTGATACCGCGAATCCCTATTATCCCGACAGATGTGCCATGTCCATTTAAACGAATCCAGTTTCCAATTCGATTGGCATTTTCCACGACAATTAATAAGTCCCAAGGCCAAACGATGTCCGTTTGTGGCTTAGATTTGAGCACACCATGTTTTTCACATGGTCAATTATACGTTGCATGCTCGCGAGTGGGTAAACCCTCCACTTTGTTTGTCCTAGCGAAAAATGGGCTAACCAAGAATATTGTGCACGCCATAGCATTAAGAGAATAAATTTAAATGAATTTAACAAATTATTGTTCAGTGTTATGTTATTTGCACATTTCATTTTCGTGAAAAGCGCTCCATGCCTCTCACTAATATACCACATCCTTACATACTTGCTATAATAGTTGTTTTCATCCTAGACAGAGATAAAAATGGTTTTTGTTTATACAGCATGAATTGAATCACGGATAGGTGGGACAAAGTCCACCGGGTCACCTAGTTTTTTTATATATTTTAAATTTCAATTTTTTATCAACAAAAAATTTGTATAATGGATTTTTATAGCATCTGCGCTATAAAATCGTGCAATAAGCCGATTTCCGCGTCCCAGCCTAGCATCCCCTGTTGGGTGTGTGAAAACGTAGTACATAGTTAATGTGCCGGTTTCACCGCCTCAGTTTCGGATGCAATCTCTAGAAATGCTGGTTTCCACTTTAGCTGCAGTGGTTGTCGCGCGGTTTAAAAAGAGATGCGAACGTTCATGCGGCAAACTAAAAACGGTTTCAAAGAGTTGATCGGTGGTTTCCGTAAAATCAACGACCAACTCTCTGCGCTGGATTCCCAATTTAGCAGCCTTCAGCTACTAAATGAATCTCCAAAGCATAAAAAACCCGCTATAGGGACTCCGTATGCACTGATATCGCTATTCAGCCCGATCAGCCGACGACCATGCAGCCGCTCATAACTCTTACTACCCCAAGAGCAGGAGTTGGAAACACAAATGTGGTTTCGGAATTTGACTCCATAATCGAACATAACTCGTCTGAATTACCATCCAGGGTATCACTTCAAGTGATTCTTCCGGTACGAGTAAAATCGACCCCCTTTAAATCCACTGCTAAGGGTAAGCCACCGTCCGGACTCCCGGTACGGACTGATGTCGCGGTCTTACCAACCGTAACACCAAAGCCCTTACAGGTGATTCTCCCCTCTAAAAACATATTTATTTCACGGCTGGCCCCTGACACCTCAGAGATTTATATCTCGGCATATATCCAAGCCAAATCTAAGGCCGTGGTTGGAATGGAGGACATTAGGAGATTTAAATATACTTACTCGAAGCTTACGTCATCTTTTAAGATACGTGTACCTTTGCCGATGTTCGACACGATCTGTTCGCCCAGTTTTTGGCCGGAGAACATATTCGTAAAAGAACATCAGCCGAGTACAGTTAAAAATAAGTAAGAAAAGTTATCTTCGGCTTGCCCAGCAGCTATATGATATAGTGGTCCGATCCGATTTTTAAACTTAATCTGCGTGCATCAAAAATAATGATTTGGTAAAAATTTTAAAACGCTAGCTTTAAAACTACTGTCTATTTTTTGCATAGAAACAGACGGACAGACGGACATGGCTATATCGACTCGGCTGATAATGCTGATCAAGAATATATATACTTTGTGGGGTCGGAGATGCTTCCTTTAATGCGTTACACATTTCTGGACAAAATTATAATACCCTTTTCAAGGGTATAAAAAAGTTAATAAGCCTGTGGGAGTTAAACTCCCAAAGGCTAAAAACCCTGTACCATCTTCGTCTTCCGTACATAAACCTTCACCCTCAAAAAACTAACAACATGTATCACCCTTACCTATCAAAATAAGCTCCCTAGTAAGGAGTAAGCTTCCTAAACTGTATGCTGATAGTTCATCTTTTGCATCCCAGATTGTAGTTTTCACAGAGACCTGGTTAAAGCCGGAGATTTTCAGCTCCGAAATGTACCCAGACAGGTACACCACTAACAAACGGGACCGACCACTACGAAGGAGAGGAGGAGTCCTAATCTCTGTGGACTTCGACGTCGCTTCTGAAGAGGTTAAGTTACCGAATCCTGGTGATATTGAAGTTTTATGTGTGAAAACCACTCTGTCGCTTCAATCACTGTTCAACACATGCTCATACTTACCACCTTCTCCAGAAACGCCTACATACTGGCACCACTTATCTGCCATTCAGCTGGTTTCTAATCGCAGGTCCAACAGTGACCTTCTAGTGTCTCTAGGAGACTTCAATTTACCTGAACTTATCTGGTCAAACATCGAGAATTCACCATCTTTAACACTCTCAACATATCATGATTTTACCGAGGGTGTGTTCGACATATCCCTTGGTCAAATAAACCATGTAAGGAATTCTAGATCTATGTTTCGTTTCTGACCCAGATAGAATAACCGTTTCCAGAGCCATACCACTTTCGTTCCCAGAAGATCCTCTCCACCCAACGTTTGAGATGTCGATTGAAACTGCTGGCAACCTGCTGCTGGCAACCTTCAGTCTCGCCATGGAGTTCATTAAACTCGCTGCTTTCGCAAGGCTGATTTTCAGAGACTAAGCAATTTAATTGCTATATTTGATTTTAATATCGCTTTGATATTAATATCGCTTTAGAAACATTCTACAAAACGCTTAATGCTTTCTTCGACTCTTGCGTGCCACGGAAGTATCCATCCGCCTTGACTGACTCTCCTTGGTTTACAAGGAGCCTTAAAAACTTTAAATACATAAATAATGGACTCCTTAAGAGACATAAGAAAACTGGCTGTAATGTAACTTTCTCAAGATACTTAGTAGCTCGGTCAAACTTCACCGCATCATAACGCATCATAACACTCAGCATAACGCTGAGTGTTATATGAATTATATATACCGCTGTCGGATCCAGTTTACACAGGATCCGAAGCAGTTTTATAATTTTTTTAACACTAAGCGAAAGCATGTGACTTCACCAAACTTCGATTTTTCCCCAAATGTGGAAGGAATCGTTCATAATTCCCTTACACAAAAAAGGAAACAAATCGGATGCTACAAATTATAGAGGAATCTCTAAATTGCCAGCAATTCCAAAGCTTTTTGAAAAATTGGTAACACCACATCTTCAACATCTCTGCAGTTCAATTATTTCTCCATGCCGACATGGTTTTAAAAAGCGTCGCTCCACCACCACAAACCTCTTGGAGCTGACCTCCTTTAATATAGATGGCTTCCGTAACGGCCTTCAAACAGATGTCATCTACACTGACTTTAATAAAGCATTTGACTCTGTCAACCACTCACTCCTTTTGAGTAAACTTAGTATCCTAGGATTTCCCTCAGACCTTCTTACGTGGATTTCTAGCTTCTTAGCTGGGAGAACCCAACGTGTTCTTTTTAAGGATGTACACTCTCGTCTTGTTAGTGTTACATCGGGAGTCCCTCAGAGAAACCATCTTGGGCCACTACTTTTTACTATCTTTATTAACGACCTACCCCCTGCCATAACGAACTCTCTGGTTCTTATGTATGCAGACGACGTTAAGCTTTGTCTTCAATAAAAATCTCCTTCTGCCCAATAAAACTTCAGTCAGATTTGGACAATTTTCAAAACTGGTGTTCCACCACTCTCTTAAAACTTAATGGGTCAAAATGTAAACTTATGTCTTTCTATCGTTCGTGCCCTAACCAGGCGACATACTTTCTCTATGGGATCTCCTTAGATAGATTAACCCAGGTTAACGATGTTGGTGTCCTATTAGATACTAAACTTAAATTTTCCGACCATATTTCTACGATGGTTAATAAAGCCAAGGGCGTGCTTGGCTTCATTAAAAGATGGTCTAAGGAATTCAATGACCCGTATATTACTCAAACTTTATACATATCTTTAGTACGTCCAATTCTGGAGTACGGGTCATGCGTCTGGAGCCCTCAGTATGGGGTTCATCAAGATCGCATTGAATCTGTTCAAAAGAATTTCTTGATGTTTGCTCTTAGGGGACTCAACTGGGATGCAAATCTTCACCTCCCATCTTATTCTATTAGCCTCCTTCTAATTAATTTACCTTCCCTTACCAATCGTAGAAAGATGCTGGGGGTCGTTTTCCTTTATAACCTTATTAATGGTAATGTACACAGCCAGCATCTACTAACACGACTAACATTTAACATTCCAAATAGACGTACTAGAAATTTTAGTCCCCTATTCCTAAGTTGTTGTAGATCTACATATGCCCAGCATGAGCGTTTCAGGGTTTTATGTTCTGACTACAATGACTTATACTCTATTACTTCACTCTGCACGCCCACTTCTATCAAATCCTCAATTCTCACCTACCTTTTAGAGCAACAAACGAACTCTACTTTTTCCTCGTAATCTTTTCTAAACTTTATTCTCTCGGGTCTATCCCCGCGATCCGAGCCGTACGATAAACGGCAGCGCCCCTAGGTGGGTTGGGCAGGAGGTGGGCAGTACGTTATGCAGTGGGAGTCGCGCGAGGAAAACTCATGTTTTCATTCAAGCCGAACACCATGCCATTTCTGGCCATCCTTGGTAAACTTGTGTAGTTCGCTCTTATAGGCTGCGACACAAAACACTTTTTTATTTCGTTTTCAAATATATAAAACCCGTTTCTTTTTTGTGCTTTAAGCAAAACTTCATGTCTGTCCATTAATTTCGCTTCATTGTTTTCAAATTGTTTCCATTTTTGTTGGCTTTCGCGACAGACATAAAATTGCACTGCAGTTCTTTCACGTACAACACGTCGATCAAATCAAAAGATCACTTGCGCCAATGCAAGCGCATGGTACCACGACCTTCCGCACAAATAGAATTATTTCCAGCCAGCATTATTTTTTCTTTATTCTCATAACATTCTATAAACATCGAGCGAGCACAACACCAATGGGTTGCACCACTATCCAAACACCATATTTCTTTTGCTAGCTCATTATTCGTAGCCACAGTCAAAACAGTGAAATTTGTTTTCTTTACGGACTTATCTTCTTCTGGTTTAGTCGACTTCTCTTTCACTTTACAGTTTGCCGCAATGTGACCGCGACGACCACACGACAAACAAGTGACATTCGATTTGCCTCTCTGTTGTGTGTTTGAAGAACCGTTTGTCTTGCATGGCCGTTTATCCGTACGCGCTGCAAATATTTTCTGCTCACTTCTCTCTGTGTATCATTACATGCCTTCCTTCTTTCGCCTTCTTCAAGCAATTTGACTTTCAGTGCACTAACACTAGGCAACACGTCACGCGATTCGATGGCAACAACAAAGTTCTCGAATGAGTCATTTAAACTTGACAACAAAATGATCGCAAGCATTTCATCAATAACCGTTAACTCTATTTCTTGCAGTTTTTCAACTATATCGCAAAAACTATTCACATGCGTTCCAATGCTATCATTTGCACCCATGTTCAAATATAACAATTTTTTAAACAAATTAATACGACGCGTGGGGCCTTTTGGCGTATGTATTGCCTTTAATTTGTCCCACGCTTCCAACGATCTTTTACAGTGCTTCACATTATTTATTTGTGACGGCTTCATGCACAGCGTGATGCTCGCAAGCGTTTTATCGTCTTTGGCGTCGAACTGCGCATTTTGTTCTTCACTTCCATTTTTGTTTTTTGATAAGCGACCGCATACAACTGGCCATAATTCAGTATGTATTAAAACTCTTTTCATTTGAATAGCCCATGCACTATAATTGTCATCGTCTAGCTTTTCTATGGCGAAAATTTCCGAATTCATTTTGAGCATCACTTGTCCAGAAAGTCCAGAATAATCGCACTAGAACAATTCACTTTCACAGGATTTGCTAAAAACACGTGTTTTTCACACACCAACTTTATCAATACATACAGTTTGTCAAGAAACTGTTTACACACCGAAAATAAATGGTATTTTCTGACTTTGAATGCAAAATTCAAGGCTTTTTATCAAAATTCAGGATTTTTTTTTATTTATATCTATTTATTAATATATTTTTTATCAATATGTAAAAAAATAATAACATCCAAGGTGCGTTATGAAAGTAATGCGCATTTTCGAAGAAAAATATATTTGTTGATCCAATCAGTACAAATTATTAAAATTCTTCAAAATAGTTCCCTCCTGCGTCAATACACTTGCGGAGACGTGTATGCCACGCCTGGAAAGCACCCTGAAACTCCTCGACAGAAATGCCTTTCAGGAACCTTGTTACGCGAGCTTGGATGTTCTCCACCGACTCCCAGTGTTTTCCCTTTAGCTCTCTCTTCAGTAGGGGGAACAAAAAAAAAGTCGCACGGAGCTAAGTCAGGGCTGTAAGGAGGCTGGGGCACAACTGAGATCTTCTTCTGGGTCAAGAAGTTGGTGACGACGAAGGCCGTTGACAGTTTGTCCTTGCGGTACAAACTCAAAATGGACGATTCCTCGGACGTCAAAGAAGACAATCAGCATTGTTTTGATACTTGATACTGATCTTGGGTCTGGGAGAAAATTGTGTGTGCCACTCGGAGCTCTGTCGTTTGGATTCTGGATCGTACTCAAACATCCAGGATTCATCCCCAGTTACAGTAAAATTTAAAAAACCTGGATCATTTCTAATCGATTCCTTTATGGCGTACCGCTGTTCCAGCGAACGCTCCATCGCACCGCGACACAACAGAAAAAATGACTTCGCTCTACGACACGTCCTACCACTTCTATTGCTCAGAGCGAACTGAGACCGAGCGCGTTGGAAAGGAGAGACTCCGCCCCAAATTTTGAGACAGGTCCGAGCGTGCTACGACAGGTAGTTACGTGACAATGAAACCATGCGCATTACTTTCATAACGCGCCCTGTAATTATAAACAGTTAACGAGAAAAATAACAAAAACTAAGTTTACACACTTTTGACACTGTCAAGAAAGTGTTTACAAAAATTACTCTAGCTCTATTACAGTTAAATTTTAAAGAAAAAAATAATAAAAAACTAATAGTTTTAATACATTATATACTCTCCATTAGCATTAGGAACATATTGGAGGGGATTTTTCATCGATCCAATCAGTTTTGGTAGGTCATATTCCTTGGAATCTCTTGCCACTCTTCTAGTTAGTGCTGCTTGGTTTTTTGGTGCCCTTTTCCCCACTTCTTTCTTAAGGTGGACCCAAAATTTTTCTATGGGGCTTAGATCTGGGCTTTGGGGTGGTGTGTCGATGACTTGCCGCAGTTCTAAAGGACCCAGTTCCACACAGTAAGCGCATAATGCTTAGGGACACTGTCTTGATAAAATTCGAAATCAGGCTTATTATTGCTATACATTCGAATTTTTGGGCGCTGGATGTCAAATCGGATTTTAAAATTTCTAGGAATTGAGCTGCATTCATTGTGTTGTCAATAAATGCCAAATCTCGGAAACCTTGGCTGGATATGCACCCCCACATCATAACCAACAGTTTGGAAAATTTGACTGTTGGTGTATGATGTTGCAGTTCTCCAGCGCAGTTAGCGTACATATATGTGCATTCGTGTCCAGAAACTCCAGAATATTCTACCGACAAATTATTCAATTTCACACGCACTCTGTTTTACACGTTTCCTGGGCCCATAACCTGTTCGAGGTAAATTTATTAGGAAATGTAAGAATCTTTATTTGATATGATATATGTATTATAACTTCATTCGACTACGGATTACGACTTACTGATCTATTAAAAACGAGCGAAGTCAGGGGTCAGGGGTTGTCAGACGTAATTTAAAAGGGGAAATGCAGCGTTGCAAGTAATATTCTCAACATAGATGAATGATATTAAGATACAATAATATTGAGATAGTATTATGTTCAGTCGGAATAATATTTAGTTAGAATGGTGTTAAGATACAATAATATTAAGATTGAATTATGTTAAGATAGAATTATATTAAGATAGTATTATATTAGGATAGATTCAGATTATATTAAGATATTAAGAGTGGAATTAAAATAGAATGATATAAGGATACAATGACTTTGTAAAAGAAAGATATTAAAATAGAATGATATTAAGATATAATTATGTTAAGATAGAATTATGTTAAGATAGAATGATATTATGATGAATGATATTATGATGAATGATATTTAGATAGAATTATGTTAAGTTGAAATGATATTAAGGTAGCATGATATTGGGATAGAATTATGTTAAGATAGAATGATATTCAAATAAAATTATGTTAAGATAGAATTATGTTAAGATGGAATGATATTAAAATAAAATTATGTTAAGATGGAAATTTATTAAGAAAGAATTATGCTAACATAGAATGGTGTTAAGATAGAATAATGTTAAGATAGAATTATGTTAAAATGGAATAATATTAAGAAAGGATATTAAGATAGAATGATATAAGGATAGAATGATATAAAAGTAGAATGATATTAAGAAAGAATTATGATAAAATAGAATGATATTAAAACAGAATGATATTAAGATAGAATTATGTTAAGATAGAATTATGTGAAGATAGAATGATATTCAGATAGAATTATGTTAAGATAGAATAATATTAAGAAAGAATTATATTAGGATAGAATGATATTAAAATAAATTGATATTAAGATAGAATGATTTTACGATTGTATGATATTAAACAAAAATTATGTTAAGATAGAAATTTATTAAGATTAAATTATGCTAAGTAGAATGGTGTTAAGATAGAATGATATTATGATGAACAATATTAAGATAGAATTATGTTAAGATAGAATGATATAAGGATAGAATGATATTAAGATAGAATTATGTTAAGATGGAATAATATTGGGATAGGCTGATATTAAAATAGAATGATATTCAGATGGAATGATATTAAGGTAGAATAATGTTAAGATAGAATTATGTTAAGATATAATTATGTTAAGATAGAATTATGTTAAAAGATAAATTTATTAAGATAGAATTATGTTAAGATAGAATGGTTTTAAGATACAATGATATTAAGATGGTATTATGTTAAGATAGAATGATATTAAGATAGAATTATGTTAAGATAGAATTATGTTAAGATGGAATGATATTAAGATAAAATGATATTACGGTAGAATGATATTAAGATGGAATAATGTTAAAATAGAATGATATTAGAATAGAATGATATCAAAATAATATTATATTAAGATACAATAATATTGGGATAGAATGACATTAAGGTAGAATGATATTAAGGTAGAATTATTTTAAGATAGAATTATGTTAAGATAGAATGATGTTCAGATAGAATGATATTAAGATAAAATTATGTTAAGATAGACTGATATTATGATGAATGATATTAATATAAAATTATTTTAAGATTGAATGATATTAGGAAAGAATGATATTAAGATTAAATAATGTTACGATAAAAATTTATTAAGATTTAATTATGTTAAGATAGAATGGAGTAAAGATACAATGAGATTAATAATATAGTATCATGTTATGATAGAGTGGTATGAAGATAGCATGATATAAGGATACAATGATATTATGATAGAATGATATTAAGATTAAATTTGCTTAAGATAGAATGATATTAAGGTAGAATGATATTAAGATAGAATTATGTTAAGATAGAATGACATTAAAATAGAATGATATTAAGATTTAATTATGGTAAAAAAGAATTACGTGAGGATGGAATGATTTTATGATGAATGATATTAATATAGAATAATATTAAGACAGAATGACATTAGGATAGAATGATATTAAAAGAAAATTATGTTATGATAGAAATTTATTGGGATAAAATTATGTTACGATAAAAATTAATTACGATTAAATTATGTAAAGATAGAATTGAGTTAAGATAGAATGATATTAAGATAAAATGATATTAAGATAGTAATATCTTAAGATAGAGTTGCATTAAGATAGAATGATATTACGATACAATGATATTATAATAGAATGATATTCAGATAGAATGATATTATGATAGAATTATGTTAAGATAGAGTGATATTAAGATAGAATGATATTAAAATAGAATGATAATAAGATAGAATGATTTTAGGATAGAACGATATTAAAAAAAAAATTATGATAGAAATTTATTAAGATTAAATTATGTTAAGATAGAATGGTGTTTAGTTAGAATGATATTAGTATATAGTTAAGTTAAGATAGAATTATGTTAAGATAGAATGATATTAAGATAGAATTATGTTAAGATAGAATAATATTAGGAAATAATATTGAATTATGTTAAAATATAATTATGTTAAGATAGAATGATATTATGATGAATAATATTACTAGCAATAGCTTGGAAAACAAAAAAATTCCTATACAAGGACTTGTTTTCATATCGGTGTTTTGTATGGCAGCTATATGATATAGTGATTCGATCCGACCGATTTTTAAACACGATCTGCGTGCAACAAAAATATTGATCTGGCAAAAATTTCAAAACGCTAGCTTTAAAACTACTGTCTATTTTTTGCATAGAAACAGAGGGACAGACGGACATGGCTATATCGACCCGGCTGTTGATGCTGATCAAGAATATATATACTTTAAGGGGTCGGAGATGCTTCCTTTAATGCGTTACACATTTCTGGACAAAATTATAATACCCTTTTTTAAGGGTAAAATGATATTAAGATAGAATGATATTAATATTGAATTATGCTATCATAGAATGATATAATGATGAATGATATTAAGACAAAAATTATGTTAAGATAAAATGATATTAAGATCAAATTATGTTAAGATAGAGTGGCATTAAGATAGAATGATATTAGGATACAATGATATTATAATAGATTGGTATTAAGATAGAATTAATATAAAGAAAGAATGATATTAGAATAGAATAATATTAAATCAGAATGATATTAAGATTGAATTATGCTTAAATATAATTATGTTAAGATAGAATGATATTATGCTGAATAATATTAAGATCGAATTATGTAACGATAAAATGATATTAAGAAAGATTGATATTGGGATAGAATGATATTCATATAAAATTATGTTAAGATACAATCATATTATGTTATATATTATAAAATTATGTTAGAAAGAATTATGTTAAGATAGAATTATGTTGAGATAGAACTATGTTAAGATGGAATGATGTTAAGATGGAATGATATTACGATAGAATGATATTAAGATAAAATTATGTTAAGATAGAATTATGTTAATATAGAATTATGTTAAAATAGAACTATGTTAAGATAGAACTATGTTAAGATGGAATGATATTAAAGTAAAATTATGTTAAGATAGAAATTTATTCAGATAAAATTATGTTAAGATAGAACGGTGTTAAGATACAATGATATTAGGATAGTATTATGTTAACATAGAGTGGAATTCAGATAGAATGATATTAGGATACAATGATGTTGTGATAGAATGATATTAAGATTGTAACGAGCAGGTTCTTGGCAAGTAAGAATATTTATGCAGGAACCGAAATAAGCGATAGTTACTCGGTATTCTTTCGATACCGATATATATAAGAAGAAGAGAAGAGATCGAAAGGCCCGAGCGAACGAAGAGCACGCCAAGTTTTGTACAATCAGAATTAAATTAGTTTCTTAATATTATCCTCTTATTCATTCCAATAAAACATTTCTCCATCACTCGGAAAAGCCGTCCCTTTACAGTTCAGAAGTGGGATAATTCGAGTTGTCAATGTTTATGAGGCAGTAACAGAGATACACGAAAAAGCAGAAGCGGCAGAGGAATCGTCGGCGTGGGAAGATTGTAATGGGATAGGTGTTCCCAAAGGTCTAGGTGACAGAAATTACAAATTACGGATAAGGCATCCTTTTCTACGTGGCTGATGGATTCAAAGCGGACTACTTAGAAATCTGGAGGTGTACATGCAAAAAGCTTGTGTGTATGTGTAGCGGCGTTGTGAAATTCACGACAATTGTGGTGAAATAGCGATCTCGCTTGCAGACGGGCATACAGAGGTGCTCGTGGGTGCAAACGATTGTGGTTGTGCGTACATAGGAAACCAGGCAAGGTTTTCGAAGAGTGGCGATCATTTTTGGAGAAGATGGTCAAGATATCGGAGCTTAGGGCAGACCAGTTGCGGTATCTGCTGAGGGAGAGGAACTTGGGAGTTGCAGGCCCCAGAGCGGAAGTAGTTCAGAGACTAGTGGAACACGATAATTCAGAAGACGTGGATTTGCCACAAGCAGTTGGAATTATGAGCCAAAATGAGGAATCATTCGCAGCATAGGCGGCTACGATTGCACAGCTACAAGAACAGATGACGACACTGACAAGCCTGATGGCCCAGTTTGTCAACAATATGCCAGCAGCTAATCAACAACAGCAGCAGCGTCAGCGTGAAGATCAGATTGATATAGATGAGAGTATTTACCGTAACCCTGGAGATCAAGCGGCTATCAGCCATGGTAGACAAGCGTCAGTTAAGGAAATTGCGGATACCTTACCAGGCTATGACCCCAGAGATGAGAATTCGATCTCAGTGAACCAGTTCATCGATCGTGTCAACAAAGTGGTAGATGCGTATCAATGGGACGAAAAATTTGTACTTCTTGCCATATACACAAAGCTGAAGGGTCCCGCCAAAATGTGGCTTGATTCTTCGCAAGTTTTACACACAACATGGAACAGTTTTGCAGCAGCAATCTGAGAAGAATTCGGATCAGAGCCGGACGAGGCAGAAATTCATTTCAACATGGCGAATGCAACCAGACAATCGAAGGAAACCGTAAAAGAGTATTGTTTCCGTATGTCAGCACTTGGAGTGCGATTCAAGCTTAGTGAAGCAGCAGTCATCCGATATGTTCGAGCGGGCCTACAGCACAAAGAGTTGCAAAACAGTTTGCAGCCATTCATTATTCGACTATGAAGGAGTTTCGCGACGCTGCCGAGTCATATTTTATAAATAGAGGCAGGCCCAATGCCAACAAGAAAGAGTTCGTACCCAAATCCAGTAGTTTTGAGGTAAAGCTGGAAAATGAGATGATGCAACCAAAGCCAAGAGAACCTAAAGCATGCTTCAATTGCGGAGATGTCGGGCATTTTGCAAATTCATGCCCAAAGGAAAGGAAGAAGACGCGTTGCTCCAAATGTAATAAGTTTTAGGCCACAGATGAAATTTGCCAAGCCGCACAGGTGATGCGTTTGGGCGCATCCAATCAGGACAAGCTGTTTACAAGAAAAATCTACATCAACACGAAAGATTATACCGCTTTCATTGACACTGCAAGCCAAGCCAGTTTAATTCGCCAATCAATTGCGGACGAGATCGACGCAGATCGACAGGAGTGCTACCTGAAAATCGTGGGCATATGTGGAGGCTCACGTATCCTTACCAAAGCTATGGTTGTGGACATCGAAATCGCTGGAAAAATGGTTACAGCCAAGGTTTACATCGCAGACGACAATCTGTTGCAGGAAGATTTGTTGTTGGGACAAGATGTCATTACATGCGCCGAGTTATTATTGAAATGCGAACCAAGCGCGACAGAAGTCAAGAGAGCAGTTCATCAGCCGGTAACAAGTTCAACCGAGAGTATTTTTAAAAACCTTCTTGTTGATTTTCAGAACACAGAAGAAAGGAGCAAAGTATGCAGTCTGCTCGAGAAGTTTTCCGACGTTTTCTCCACAGGATTGGAAGGCCTAGGTAAGACAAACGTCGTCCAGGCACAAATTGTTGTTGAAAGTGGCCAAGTGGTCTCCCAAGTGCCATATCGAGTTTCCGAGCCAAAGAAGGAAGTTGTCGCCAAGATGGTCGACGAACTATTGGAACGAGACATTATTACTCCGTCCAAGTCAGAGTACGCCAGCCCAGTGGTGCTCATCAAGAAGCTGAACGGTAGTGATCCACTTTGCATCGATTACCACCGCCTGAACAAGCTCATCAGAAAGGAAAACTTCCCAGTACCGAATATTGAGGAAAGGCTGCAGAAAGCGAAGCGCTTCGCATATTTTTCATCCCTTGACTTGAATAGCGGCTATTATCAGATCAAAATGGATCCAGAAATCAGAAAGTTCACTGCATTTATCACCACGGATGGATTGTTTGAGTTTAAACGTCTTCCGTTTGGGCTGAAGAATGCACCTGCTGCATTCAATCGACTCATGGCAGAGTTGCAAAAGCGTGTGAAGAAAGGCGACATGATGCATTACATGGACGATATCCTCATTGGCAGCCAAACGTTTAATGAAATGTATGAACAACTTGAGAGAATTTTACAAGTGTCACGAGACTGCGGATTAACTTTGAATCGAGATAAGTGTGAGTTGTACACACAGTCAATCACATTTCTAGGTCACCAAATACACACAGATGGAATCAGCCCCGGAAAAGTTAAAACTAAAGCCATTGCTGAATTTGTAAAGCCAAAGAATATCACCGAAGCTCGACAGTTTTTGGGTCTCACGGGATATTTCCGGAAATTCGTACCCGGATATGCAATAATATCAGAGCCATTGCGAATTCTTTTGCGCAAGGACCAAAACTTCAAATGGGAACAGACACAAGACGATGCTTTTTTGTTTTTTAAATTTTATTTTATTTGCTGGATCTTCTCTTTTTAATAGAGACTAACAACAAGTTTTAAAATCTTAGACTAATATTATAACTAAAATCCATTTTTTAACGATGGGTTTAGTTTTAAGCACGGCTCTAATTATATCGGAACTGAGCGAGTGGATGATCGGCACATTGAAATCTACTCCAACTGGAAGTTCTGGTTAGCGAGCGTGCAAGAGGATTTGGATGAGATGTTAATTTAGCTTGGTTTTTTGCTTTTTGATGGAAAATTTCGTCAGAAACGGTGTTGATATTTAAATCTCGATGAATGTTTTCGTTCCTTATATACCAACGAGCACCAGTGATGAGTCTAAGTGTCTTAGATTGAACTCTTTGAATTACTTCGATGTTACTACGACTGGCATTTCCC
Source organism: Drosophila merina (assembly GCA_035047645.1). Classification (NCBI taxonomy): domain Eukaryota; kingdom Metazoa; phylum Arthropoda; class Insecta; order Diptera; family Drosophilidae; genus Drosophila; species Drosophila merina. The sequence goes on along the minus strand of JAWNPH010000023.1, from coordinate 138,601 downwards.
CAAAGTTCAGAGCCGTATTTCCATATTGGCTTGATCACGGTGTTATAGATAAGTATTTTGATTAGCCAATGGAGCTTGTTGTTCTTCAACTTTAGTTGAGTTTTTTTTTGGCTGCTATGTGTGGGCGCCAGGTGAGTCTCCTGTCAAGATAGATACCCAAGTATGTGACGGTGTTTGACTGGGGGATTCGTGCTCCGTTTAGAGTAAGGTGGGGACAGGTTTGTCTGTTCAGTGTGAATGTTACGTGTTTACATTTACTTTCATTTACTTTTATTCTCCAGTTAGCTAACCATTTTTCAAGAGATTCCAACTGATTTTGTAGAATAACAGTTGCTCTATGGGGACATTTACTCAGGCTAAGAATGGCAGTGTCATCTGCAAAAGTTGAAGTGGTAAGTTGAATGTTTGTCGGAATGTCCGATGTGTATAGTGTATATAGAATGGGACCGAGAACTCTTCCTTTGGGACTCCAGCTTTGATTTCACGCTCAGCAGATGTTGAGGCGCTGCATCTTACGGAGAATAATCTTTTATGCAGATAGGATTCGAGGAGTTTGTGCATACTATTGGAGAGTAATGTTTTGATCTTGTACATAAGTCCATCAAGCCACACCCTGTCAAACGATTGGGCAATATCAAGAAATAAAGCAGAGCAGTATTCTCGTTGTTCAAACGCAGAGCGTATTTCCGTGGTGATACGGTTTACCTGTTCTATTGTACCATGTTTTTCTCGGAACCCAAATTGATGCATTAGGATTATGTTATTTATACTAAGATGGGGACTGATGTGCGATAAGATGAGTTTTTGAATAGTTTTGATAAGCAGGACAGAAGACTTATTGGTCTATATGAAGATGCTTGTGTTTTGTCTTTACCAGGTTTTGAATTCATAACTATAGTTGACTTTTTCCATCTTTGAGGAAAATAACCATATTTAGTCATTGCGTTGAAAAGCGTGCATAAATGATTTACAGCACAGCTCGGTAGTTCTATGATCATTTTGGAGTAATTCTATCGTGGCCCGGTGCTTTGTTCGGCTTTAATTGCTCTTTGATTATTTTAGTAATTTCGCTTGATCGGAATTTCAGGGGCGTAGTGTTTTATGTCAGAGCTTGAGAATTCCGGAAGCTCAAATAAATTGGTCGCAGGATTTGGTTGGAAGACTTCTTGGAGGTATGTTGCAAACACGTTCGCCTTTTCGGAGTCACTTCAAGCCCATCTTCCTGTAAGACTTCGGATAGGGCTGTCTGTTTCAATAGGGGCACTGAGACTGCGCGCTTTCCAGAGGGGTTTTTGACACATGTTGGAGAGAGTTGTTCGATGTATTGGTGTTGTGCAAGATTTTCTTCTTGTTTCAGTACTCTAGAGAGTTTTCGAGTTGCAGCTTTTAATTTCTCTTTGCTTGCTGGTGATCTGTTTTTTTGCCACTCTCGTCGTAAATGTCTTTTTTCTAAAAGAAGCTGTTGAATTTGCCTATTTGTACGGTACTCATGTACTACTTTTGGTTTCATTTGAGGTGTAGATACGCGTGCAGCAGTGGTGAGAATAAATTCAAAGGCATTTACAGAATTATCAATGTCAGCCTCGTGGTGCAGTGTTGGGCTTAGCTCAATGTGTGAGCTTATATATTTTTTGCGGAGCCAGTTTGTTTGGTTGGCTGTAATAATATCAGGCCGTTCCAACGTTGGTGGTTGTTCGAACAGTTGAAGAAGGATAGGAGAGTGGTCCGAGGACAAGTCAGCTATTGCTTCTATCCGCGTAAGTTTTTTTGGTATGTTTCGGGTTATAGCAAAGTCTATAAGATCCGGTTTTTTGTTTGGATCAGCTGGCCAATATGTAGGCCTACCCGGAGATATGAAGTCAAGTTTATTCGATCTTGTGATTAAAGCTTTGTATAATTGCCTTCCTTTTGGGTTTGTAAGACGGGAGCCCCAGTGCGTGTGTTTGGCATTATAATCGCCTGCTGATATGAAATGGGCACCTAGTTGGTTGAAATATTCCATGAAGTCTTCTTCCGAAATAGAAAACCGTGGTGGGCAGTATATTGAGGCAATACTAAGACTGCCGAAAGACACTTTAATACTTATTGACGTAGCTTGCAAGTAATTGGTTGCAAATGGCTGCAATTGATGGTGCTTGATGCGTCGTCTGGATGATTCGTTGAGTAAAAAGTGTACTCACTAAGAAAGAAGTTATTTTTATTTGTGAGATGGGTTTCGGAGATTAGCATTATATCAATGTCGTGTTCCTTTAGGAATTGAATAAATTCGTTTTTGTGCTGTGAAATGCCGTAAGCATTCTAGAAACATATCTTTAAAATAGCCATTTATGGTTTGGAGTGTTGGGATGCAAGCATTTCCATGAGTATGTTTTGATTTCGCATGAGGTCTTGTATTGTAGATTGCATAAACTGCATAAATTCCATCATTCTTTTATGAAGTGAACTAATAAGTGATTCAATTCCAGTTGATGGCTGTTCTAAGATGTGGTGTTTCTCTGATGTTGATTGGGCAGTTGGTGTTAGGGAGATTGCCGACTTAGAAGCTGGCCTGTCAAGGCATTTGCAAATGATACTCCTGCAATTGTGCATACAGGTTCAAAGGAGGACCTAGTTGCTTTGGTGAAAAAGACTCCCGGTGTTGATTGAGATGGAGTTACAGAGTTCTGTTTGGGAAATGGTTGCTTAGAAACGCGACTTTTGAGGTCTTTGTAGACTGGACACCCTCTGAAGTTTACTGTGTGGTTTCCACCACAGTTACCGCATTTCCTTAGATTAGGGTCGTTTTTATTATTTGGACAGATGCCAGAGTCGTGCAAGTCTCCGCAACCTACGCACACTGGGCGTAGTGTACAGTAATTTTTCTTTGTAGCTCTTAGGTCTTTCTCAACGGTGCGGTAGTTATTTTCATTGTTAACTTGAAGCTTGACTTCGCGTATATTGCCCTTATTTATATGGGTCACATAAAAGTTGTTGGTGCCTATTATATACTTAAGTCGTTCGACGATCAAAGAACAATTTGAGTCTCTTATGTAGATGGGAGGGGGTTTTGGCTTTGCAGATTCTGTGGCCACTTCTTCGGGTTCGTCTTCAAGGTGTTCGCCTAAAATTTTGAATCTATTATCGTTTGAAATGTTTTCTTGATTTGATTTTGATTCGGAGGTTTTATTAAGCTTTTGATTATTGCCCAACTTTTTATTGTGCGGGCTTTATTTGCGCTTGATAACTTGTATGTATCGATCCATTCCGGTCTGTATAGTTGGACGTGAGTTTAAAATTGAGGTAGATTGTTTAGGTAATTGACTCGGAAACTGCTGACTTTGCAGTATTGGCCGGTCGGGCATAGCAGCAGTGGTCATTGACGTTGCCGTTGATGTTGTTGTTGCAGTCACTGTGGACAGAGACAGGGAGAACGAAGGTTGCGTAGTTGTTGTTGATGTTGTTGGCAGAGAGAATGCCGCGCATTCTAGACTCCAACTTTCTTTTGAGCCCAGGGGAGCGGGAGAAATAGATCGATCGCTTGCATTGCTTGTTGTTGCTGTTGGGGAAATTATTGACAGGTAGGCATTATTGCGAGCCACTGAGAGACGACGCTCGTCTTGCTCTCTTTTCCGTTGCATTCTGATTTCGTCTTGAATATTTTTGTTGTTGGCACTTTTACCGATTGCTTTTGCCTTATTATACATTGGCATTGTTGATTTTATATTTTTCTTAGATTACTTAATAGAAGTAACACAAGGTTTTGTGTGCTTACACATTGCACACAGTAGCGTCTTTTCGCTTGGTGGTGGTACCACTTTATATGTTTTAATGTAGAGTTTTACACTGTTGAGATTGTTAAATTCACGGAGCACAATTGTGAGACGTCAGCACTCGCGTATCTTCTAATGCTTTTGAAAAGTTAAAGTTATGCCTTACGTCAAAGCCTGTTGTAACTAGCTACCGCCTAGATGCCGAACATGAAGTACATACGAATGCAAGTGCCGTTGGGTTAGCGGGAGTTTTTATGCATAAAGATGAAGATCAACTGAAGCCAATCGCATACTACAGCCGAGCCACTTCCAACCCAGAGAAAAACTACCATAGTTACGAGTTAGAAGCTTTTGCCGTCGTCAAGTCATTAGAACAATTCAAATACTACATTTATGGAAAAATGGTTAAGGTTATCACTGATTATAACGCTTTGAAAACAGCAATGACAAAACGAGAGCTGATACCACAAATTGCAAGATGGTGGTTACGAATCCAAGAGTTTGACATCGATATTGTTCATCGAGCAGGAACACAGATGTGCCATGTTGACGCGCTAAGTAGAGCGCCAGTTGAAAAAGAACATGATATGGAGACAGCATCACTGAAGATCTTTAAAACAATCATTGATGAAGCTGCCATACAATTACAAGACGAGAAAATCCAGAAAATTGTTGCGAATATGAAAGCCGAGAAGAAATCTAACAACGAAGAGTACGTGATTAAGCAAGATCGCCTGTTTCGAAAATATAACAGCAAGATGCTATGGATTGTGCCGAAGCAGCTGAGATTCCATATTCTCCTCGAATGTCACGACGAAGCCTGACACATGAGCACAGATAAAACCATCAGTCGGATTTTGAATCTGTTTTGGTTTCCCCGAATGCGTAATTTTGTAAAAAGCTACATTAAGTCCTGTGTCGGCTGCGCAATGTATAAAGCGCCAGGAGGACGCCAAGAAGGTCAGTATCATTACGATGACATCAAGCCGATACCCTTTTCAACCGTTCACATGGATCACCTGGGACCGTTTCCGAAGAGTTCAAAGCGAAATGAACACATTCTAGTCCTTGTCGACGCCTTTACGAAGTTCACCATAGTTCGAGCAGTGAAAAGTACAGCAACAAAGCACGTCCTAGATGCCCTGCAAGAAGTCACAAGCTACGTTGGAATGCCAGATCGTATCGTTACCGATCAAGGGACCGCATTCACCTCAAAAGATTTTGAGAAATATTGTAAATCAAACAATGTGAAGCACATGCTCAACGCCGTGAGAACACCAAGAGCCAATGGTCATGCAGAACGGACAAATCGAATTATTTTGTCAATGCTTTTGCCTTCAAATGAAAACGAGAAACATTGGGCGAGATGCTGCGATCAATCTAGTGGAGCATCAATACCATGGTAAATACCACTTCCTAATGCTCCCCATTCCAGCTTCTATTTGGTTATGAGCCCCGAGATGTCCTAAAGAACACGCTGACGAACGTGATCCAAAATCAAGAGCTAGGCATTATGACTGATGCCGAATTGGAGAAGCTCCGAGCTGATGCTGGGACTACAGTTAACGACCACCGAGCTGCTGCCAAGCAGAGATACGATGCCATCCATTCTAAGCCAACTGTCTATAATCCTGGAGACATTGTCTTGGTCGAGAACGAGCCGTTCAGCACGGGCACGTCGCGCAAACTAGAGCCGCGATACAAAGGTCCTTTTATTGTATCCAAAGTGCTGTCCAACGACCGATATCTATTTGAAGATATCCCGCATGCACACAGAAAGCAGAGACACTATAAATCAGTGTATTCATCAGATAAGATGAAACGCTGGTGCGAACTTCCACCCGATGAGTCAGATGAAGACAACGACGAAGAAGACGACCCAGACGACTAATCTCGCGAGAACGCTGCGATTGTCAGGAGAGGCCGAATGTAACGAGCAGGTTCTTGGCAAGGAAGAATATCTATGCAGGAACCGATATAAGCGATAGTTACTCGGTATTCTTTCGATACCGATATATATAAGAAGAGAAGAGATCGAAAGGCACGAGCGAACGAAGAGCACGCCAAGTTTTGCACAATCAGAATTAAATTATTTATTTATTTATTTAACAAAATTAAATCTAGTATACAATACTAAACCTAATAAACTTAATGAGTACTAGCGACGGGGGCCTTCGACTCGAGACTTAAGTGTTATTTCCTTATATGATAAACTGAGCTTTTTGGACAAATTTGTAAATTTTTGAGATATTTACACAAGATGGGTTACTTAAACAATTCGAAAGACTATGTGTACCAAGTAATTGAGATCTGATTGAGTGCAATCGACTACAGGCGTCGAGAATATGGTCAACGGTGAGCTCGTCCCCGCATAGATGGCATGTTGGTCGCGCCGTTCTCTTCAGTAAGTGTTGGTGTGTGGATTGGGTGTGCCCGATGCGTAGGCGGATGAAGGTCGCGCATTCCCGTTTATGTACGTTAGTTGGTGGCTTGAAACTGATGCAATTTGAGTTAATAATGTGATACCTGTGCATGAAGAGTGCCCATTCGGATAGTTTCTTTTCTTTGAGATATAACTGAATTCGACTTTGGATATCCTTGCAGTTAAACGGAGTGAAAAGGATTGATGGTGTAAGTCTCATCTCTTGGGCGGCTTTGTCAGCGAGTTCATTTCCATAGATTCCTTGATGACTGGGAACCCAGAGTAAGGTGATTTTTGTGGGATGACAACTTAGGATGTGCCTAACTTCTTGTATTGTGGGGTCATTATGATTCCAGTTGCGTATAGCGGAAAGTGAGGAGAGACTGTCTGTGCAGATAACAGATTTACCAGCGTTTTTGCAGGCGAATTGGCATCCTTTGAGAATGGCGAAAGCTTCGGCTGTGAATATGGAGTTGTATGACGGGAGCCGACCTCCTGCAATTATTTTACGGTTGCAGTCAACAACCGCAAACGTGGTTGCGTCGGTGACTTTGGAACCATCAGTGTAAATCCAGTTTTTCTCACCAAGGTCTTCTTGTGCGCTCGAAAAACGTTTTTGGTATTCTAAGCAGCATGTATCGTTTTTGGCAGCATTGTAGATTTGTAGGTTTATGTTAGGCTGTTTGGAACTCCAATGTGCTGGCGATTTGAAGGATCTCCTGGGCTTAGCGAGGGGAAGGTCAAGTAGCTTGATGTAGTTGGCGCAACGTCTTAGAGTGGATATGCACTTAAAATTCCGCTTTTGTTTAAAAATGCCTTTCGAAGTCTTTGGTTAGCATGCAATTGGACGTGGTGTACAGCATTAATGTGGTTTCTTCTACTCGTGATTGAATACTCGGAAGACCGGATTCTGCCAATGTGCACGCTACTGGAGATGTGGGAAATGCGTGAATGGCGCGACGGACCGCTCCGTGGTATGGGGCTTGTAGCTTTTTTAAGTGAGTTTTAGCACACCAACCGAAGATTGGCAGACCGTAGTCAATTTTAGATAGGATTAATGTGCGCGTAATATCTATGAGAGTCTTAATATGTATGTAGGAGTATTTTGATGATAGGAATTTAATAATGTTAAATCTAGTTTCTAGTTGTTTTCTTAGAGTCTGACAGTGCTGTTGGAAAAGTAGTTTGGAGTCGAAGGTTATTCCCAAGATTTTTAAAAAGTTTACATATTTTATTGTGCGGCTAATAAAGTCAATGTCAGAAAGGTTGCAACGTTGTTTCAGACAAATATGTAATATTTGGCATTTTTCAATGGCAAGGGAGGCCCCAGAGGTTGCTCCCCACAAGTTAATTTCTTGCAATATATCTAAAAATTTTGCTCGGACTGTGTTAATATTTTTTATTTTTGTAAAGATGATGGCGTCGTCTGCGTATAGTGAGATGTAGATTTCTTTATGCCGGGTTACAATGTCATTTATATCTTCAATTGCTATTATAAATAAAACTACAGAAAGTGGCGAACCCTGCGGAATTCCGTTGTGTAAAATGTGGGAGTTCGATGTGACATTGTTTATTCGAACCCTGAAGGACCGATTGGTCATGAAGGCTTTAATTAAGTTATAAAGCCTTGGACCAATGCCCCAGCGCTCGAGTCTGCAAAGTACGGCGTGAATCCCCACGTGATCGTAGGCTTTTTCAAAATCCGTCGCCAAGATAGAGACATGATTTTTGGTCGAAAGAGCGTTCGACGCAAAGTGTTGGATACGCAATAACGCGTCCATCGTGCTATGGTTTCTTTTGAAAGCAACTTGATTATGGGAAATTAGGTTGTGGCATTTAATGAACCAGATAAGTCTTTGTGCTATTATTTTTTCTAGTGTTTTTCCTAGACAGGATAACAGGGAAATTGGTCGGTAGCTGTTAATATCGGAAGGCGGTTTGTTAGGTTTTGGGATAGGGATAATGGTAGCCGATCTCCATGTATGTGGGTATTTTCCAGTGTTCAGTATTTGATTAAAGATGTCCAAAAGTTTTGTTTTTAGGTGGGGAGATAGGTTTTTGAGCATAGGGTATGATACTCTGTCGGCCCCAGGGCTTTTTCCTTTTGCTTTTGTTACTGCATTTTCTATTTCAAGCAATGTGAATTTGGAATCTAAGCATGTAGCCGATGGGGAAATTGAGTCGATGAGATAGGGCTCTGAAAGATACCGATTTTTTTCTCGTATATATTCTGTTGGAAAATTTTGGTCAGAAGAGTATTCAGACCAAGATAAGGCAAACTCTTCGGCGATATTAAATGATCCAGTTAGAGTGCCTGAGTTGGATTTGATATATTTGAACGGTGTGGGAGGGATGCCGGCTAGGCGTTTTATATCGGACCAGACTTTTTTTGTGGAGGATACTGGGGAGATTTTGGAAGTAAATTTTTCAAGGGAGTTACGCTTGGCCGAAAGTACGGCTTTTTTGAAAATGGCGTTTGCTTTTTTATAGCTGATGAGGTTTGTATCATTCATATTGGCTTTGTAGGACGAGAACAAGCTTTGCTTTTGGTCCCTAAGCTGTTGAAGGTTACCGTTCCACCATGGCACTTTGGCTTTGTGGATCACTCTTTTCGTTTGGGGAATGCTGCAGTTTGCAGCTGCTCGTATGACTTTCGTCATTTGTGCGACTTGCTGATTTAGGCAACCGTCAGTCCAATATGCTGCTGATTTTTCGCAAGTTTCATTAAAGCGTTTCCAGTTTGCTAGGTCTGTCTTGTATTTAGGCAGGGGTAAAGTATTATCGGGACGGGTAGGTGTGTTTATGTGGATGATTATGGGGAAGTGGTCACTTCCATGGAGATTATCTGATATAGACCAGCTGCACATATGGGCTATCTGTGGAGATATCAGTGAGATATCGATGTGAGTGAAAGTGTTGTGAGTTGAAAGGTGAGTCGGGGAACCGTCGTTTAGAACAATTAGGCTGTTTTCAAGAATTACGCTTTCAATTTTTTTACCCCTTGTGTTTGTGCGCGGCGAACCCCATAAATGACTCCATGAGTTTAGGTCACCCAGGAGTATTGTGGATCCACTAAGATTGTGTAGGATTTCTGATATGTCAGAGGATGAAAAGGTTTGACTTGGTGGGATGTACGCATTAACAATATTAATAACTTGTTCAAAATTAAGCTGCAATGCGGAGCAGAGTATGCTGGAGTTAATGTTACTGTATGTATGTGGAACATTCCTTTTAATAAGTGCACCAATGCCTTGTTTGGCTGAGGTGATATAAGAAAAATTGTAGAAATAACCAGTATATTCTTTGGGGCAAATAAAATTTGTGGAATTACATGGAAGGTTGGTTTCCTGCAAAAATACAATGTCGGGTGCGTGGTCTTTTATAAGTAGTGTCAGTTCGTTGTAATTATTAAAAATACCGTGGATGTTCCATTGTAATATAGTAATTGTCATGATTAAATTTTATTGGATTATTATTAATTTGTGGTGTGTGTGTATGAGTTTGTGCATAAGAAAGTAAGGGTGAGAGGATCAGGACTAAGAGTCGGAATCATCCATAGTGTTATCTGAGTCTGTTGTGTTGATTATTGTTTGTAGGTTTGAGGTGTGTGAATTAATGGATTCGTTTGAGTTGGTCTTGAAGTCATTGTTGTATTGTCGTCGTTGTAGTTTTGTCTGATTAGAGCATTTGCTTCCGACCTAAGGGAGCGAGATTGTTCCATACATGTATTCAGTTCACTTGTTGGGCTTAAGTGAGAGAAATCAGTTTTGGCAGAGGTGCTTGGTGAGGAAGTAAGATTCTTTTCGAGATTCAAAGAGTTGGCACGAGAAGTGGGATATGTTGGTGAAAGGGGAGTTGGTGCTTTTGTCGAGCTGGTGGGCAGGTCGGTGTTTGTAATCGTGTCTGGGTTTCGGGGTTTTTTGACAAGAATAACGGATGCTGGGTTAAGGTTTGCGACGGTCGAGTAGGTAAGCGTGGAGTTAGTTGTTGTGTTTTGTTGTTGTTTTAGGATCGTGCGAGCTTCACGGAAACTGCATTTTTAGCTTGTTTTGATTTGAAGAAGTTGTTTTTGTATTTGATATTGTGGGCATTCGGGTGAGGAGGCTGGGTGTTCGCCGGTACAGTTTGCACAGAAAATGCGAGTGCATGGCACGGGAAGGTGGGGGGTGAGATTGCATGATACACAGGCGGGTGAGTTCTTGCAGTGTTTTGATGTGTGGCCCAATAATTGACAAGACTTACATCTCATCGGGTTGGGTATATATTCTGTAACTTTGACTGTGTGCCAGGAAACCGTTAGTTTACTGGGAAGAGTGAAACGGTCAAACGTTACGAGAATTTTTCCAAATGGTATGGGGGTGCCGTCGATCATTTTGGTGAATTTGAAGACGCTGTGTACATTTTGAGATTTTAGTTCCTCAACAATTTCGTTTTCTGGAATGTTAATAAGACAAGGTGCGTAAATGGTGCCTTTGACAAAGTTAAGAGTGTTGTGGAGCTTGCACTCGATTTCACATAGGCCGGGTAAAGAGGTTACTTTGATAAATTTGTCACTTACTTCCTTGGAGTTGACCAGCATGAGAAGGTTACCATCGCGAAGATTAGAGATGGATATGATGTCTTTGCTGATATACTTAAGGGCTCTATGGACGGCAAAGCAGTTATAGTCGGATATGGTTTTCGGAGAGTTTTTTGATGAGACAACTAAAAATCTCGGATTCTTGCACTGTGTTTCAGGGAGGTCTGGGAAATCAACTGGTAATTTCTGAAAGGTTCTTTTTTTCTTAGCTTTGGGGCTAACGCTGAGGCTGGCAAAGCGATTATCCCCTAAATTGGGTGGCCTGGGGGCCATGGTTAACAAATTTATGGATATAGAATGATTTGCACGTGCGCGTTGAAAAAAAGAAAAAAATCAGAAAAGAAGAAGAAGAAAAAAGCACTCACAATTAGAAAGTCACAGACGTTCTTAATGTTATCCTCTTATTCATTCCAATAAAACATTACTCCACCACTCGGAAAAGCCATCCCTTTACAAGATGGAATGATATTAGGATAGAATGATATTAAGATAAAACAAGTGAGAAAAGTTATCTTCGGCTTGCCGAAGATGGTATACCCTTGAAAACAAAAAAGTTTTCCATACAAAGCCTTGTTTTCATATCGGTCATTTGTATGGCAGCTATATGATATAGTGGTCCGATCCGGACCAAACTTTCACAAATCGTGTATAGCTATATCAAATAAATAAGTGTTGAATTCGGTTGCAATAGATTGGAAAACAAAAAAGTTTTCCATACAAAGACTTGTTTTCATATCGGTCGTTTGTATGGCAGCTGTATGATATAGTATTCCGATCCGGACCAAAATTTCGCAAATCATGTATAGCTATGTCAAATGAATAAATATTGAATTCGGTTGCAATAGGTTGGAAAATAAAAAAGTTTTCCATACAAAGACTTGTTTTCATATCGGTCGTTTGTATGGCAGCTATATGATATAGTGGTCCGATCCGACCGATTCTTAAACTTGATCTGCGTGCAACAAAAATAATGAACTGGTAAAAATTTCAAAACGCTAGCTTTAAAACTACTGTATATTTTTTGCATAGAAACAGACGGACAGACGGACAGACGGACAGACGGACATGGCTATATCGACTCGGCTGTTGATGCTGATCAAGAATATATATACTTTGTGGGGTCGGAGATGCTTCCTTTAATGCGTTACACATTTCTGGACAAAATTATAATACCCTTTTTCAAGGGTATAATATGTTAAGATAGAATTATGTTAAGATAGAATTATGTTAAGATAGAACTATGTTAAAATAGAACTATGTTAAGATGGAATGATATTAAAATAAAATTATGTTAAGATAAAAATTTATTCAGATAAAATTATGTTAAGATAGAACGGTGTTAAGATACAATGATATTAGGACAGTATTGTGTTAAGATAGAGTGGAATTAAGATAGAATGATATTATGATCCAATAATATTATGATAGAATGATATTACGGTAGAATGATATTACGGTAGAATGATATTAGGATACAATGATATTAAAATAGAATGATATTAAGATAGAATGATATTAGGATAGAATGATATTAAAATATAATTATGTTACGATAAAAATTTATTAAGATTAAATTATGTTAAGATAGAATGGAGTTAAGAAAGAATGATATTAAGGTCGTATTATGTTAAGATAGAGTGGTATTTAGATAGAATGATATTAGAATACAATGATATTATAATCGAATGATATTAAGGTAGAATGATATTAAAATAGAATTATGTTAAGATAGAAATATGTTTATAAAGAATGATATTAAGATAGATTTATGTTAAGATAGAATAGGAAGAATGATATTAGGATAGAATAATATTAAAATAAAATTATGTTAAGATAGAAATTTATTAAGAAGGAATTATGTTAAGATAGAATGGTGTTAAGATAGAATGATATTTAGATATAATTATGTTAAGATAGAATGATATTATGATGAACAATATAAAGATAAAACAAGTAAGAAAAGTTTTCTTCGGCTTGCCGAAGATGGAATACCCTTGAAAACAAAAAAGTTTTCCATACAAAGACTTACCGGACCATACTTTTACAAATCGTGTATGGTTATGTCAAATGAATAAGTGTTGAATTCGGCTATAATAGCTTGAAAAACAAAAAAGTTTTCCATACAAAGACTTGTTTTCATATCGGTCGTTTGTATGGCAGCTATATGTTATAGCAATCCGATCAAAATCAAACCTTTATAAATCATGTACGGCTTTGATAAATGAACAAATGTAGAATTCGGTTGCATTAGCTTGGAAAACAAAAAAGTTTGTTATACAAAGACTTGTTTTCATATCGGTCGTTTGTATGGCAGCTATATGTTATAGCAATCCGATCAAAATCAAACCTTTATAAATCATGTACGGCTTTGATCAATGAACAAATGTAGAATTCGGTTGCATTAGCTTGGAAAACAAAAAAGTTTGTTATACAAAGACTTGTTTTCATATCGGTCGTGTGTATGGCAGCTATATGATATAAAGGTCCGACCAAACCAATTTTTAAACTTGATCTGCGTGCAACAAAAATAATGATCTGGTAAAAATTTTAAAACGCTAGCTTTAAAACTACTGTCTATTTTTTGCATAGAAACGGACGGACAGACGGATATGGCTATATCGACTCGGTTGTTGATGCTGATCAAGAATAGATATACTTTGTGGGGTCGGAGATGCTTCCTTTCATGCGTTACACATTTCTGGACAAAATTATAATACCATTTTTCAAGGGTATAATTATGTTAAGATAGAAATTTATTAAGATTGAATCATCATTGAGAAAGGGATCAGTTTGATTTTATTTTCATTAAATATTTTCCGACAAAAAAAGAAAAAATAAGTTTTTGGCAAAATAATCAAATTATATTTCATTGAGGAATTAAAAAAAAAGAGGTGCTTCAAGAGAAGTATGGTCGATTCGAATCCGAGATGTCGGAAGTCGTTTTAGGTGCTGATAGCTTCCAAGAAGTACCACGTACAGAACGCCCCCCGCCTAGCACAATTGGCAGGGAGCTTCTTATGGTTAGCAGCCCAAGCCAATTAAACAATCTTAACCAGAAAACAGTTGAAAATAGTCGCCTATTTCCGCAAATTGAAAAAAAAATAGTAATACGCTCACATTCCAGCCGGCTTCAGTCTCTTGGCAAAAAGTTCCTTCCAAGAAGAGAAGCCTACCAACCTCACCGAAAAGTTCAAGAAAAAGAGCGCATATAATCGAACATAATCGAAACCATCTCGCTTTAAATAGATTTGCTGCTCTTGCAAACCATGATGACTGTCAAGAAGGCGAAAATAGCATAGACTTTCTCCAGGTCGAAACCGTTGCAGAGGAAGAATCTCTACAAGCTCAAACTCCAGTGACAAAGAAGTCACCAAAACCTAGTCAAATAACAGTACTTGCTGTCAGCGACGTACCTGCCTTGAAAAGGCTTCTCGACTCGGCGGTATCATCTGAATCATATGAACTCAAGATCGCGCGTAATGGCAACTGGCGCATATACCCCAGTGACTCTGATGCCCATAGAGCTATCACTAAAAAGCTATCATCAGTAAATCTCCAATACACTCACTTCTGCCTCCCGGAAGACAGGGCCTACAGGGTTGTGGTGCGCAACTTGGCTGCTTCTGCCCTTGTCGAGCAAATTTTAAATGCGTTCACCTCCCAAGGTCACGCTGTAGTTAACACCTATAATCCAAAGGTGAAGTCACAGAATGTTGACTCCTCTGATCCGGATCCAGGCAAGGGTTCTGGCCAGAACGTTTGGTTTATTGATATTAAAAGTGATATTAATAACAGAGAAGCTCTAAAAATAAATAAAGTTGGCCGTCAAAGAGTCAGAGTTAAACTGCCGAGAAAAAATGTAAATATGCGTCAGTGTTATCGATGTTTTGGGTTTGATCACACCAAAAACTATTGCACCAAAGAGCCCAGATGTGGTAGATGCAGTTTGCCTCATTGGACTGGTTCCAGTCAATGCCAGGCAAAGACCTATGATGACCTGGAGTGCGTTAATTGCCAAGAAGGCAACTTACAAGGGCTGCAGAATTTACGTCCAGAGGCTCAAAAGCCGAAAAACTGGGATCAACATTAGTCCCATGACCCGCGTAGAACACCCACAGCCCATGCGCAACATCAAGCAACAAGCTATTCTAACCTCAATCGTGCGGCGCACTGAGCCCATTCCTCCTGAAACGCGGGAAGTTTCGTGTACTGAATGCCACTCCTGATGAGCATTGCTGCTCCTTCGCGTGAGTTATGGTAAGTAGGTTCTCGTGGTTGATAGTCCTTCCGGGAAGTTGCGGGGTATCTTCGATTTGTATCCAATTTGGGGTTAAATTCAGAGAAATAAGACGTCTGTTCGTTTTGATTTCAATATTCAGAATGAATGTTTTATTTCTACCTCGAGTTATTCGCAACTTGTTTGTTACATATTGTTTACTTAAAGTGCTGATCTGGCTGAAAAGTAGAAGTGGAGCGGATGCGATTTTATGTTTGTCGAGTGGTCTTAATGTTGGGATCGTCGATGCAGCATTTTGTCCGCTAGCTGATACTCTGTCTCAGCTCTCTATGGCTCTGGTTGTCGAGGCGGCTTTGGCGGGGGACCGCCGAGGGTAAATGCTGAGGCGGTAACTCCTCCCCCTCAGACTGAACTACCGACCATAGCGGGGGTATAGCTGCTGTTATCATAGCAGGTTCAGCGATGGCGGAAGTGAAGGTGGCGTGTGGTGTAACCTCTGGTTTGAAAATTGTTGTCTTTTTTGGGAAGCAGGACACGACGACTATTACTATCATCAGTACGCCGAGCATCGTGTAGGTCGTTGTTGTATGGATCGTGGTTCCCCATTGCATTCTGCTAATCTGTATCTTTGTTTCTAGGTCTTCCATCTTCAGCTCGTGTATTCCCAATTCTTGGGTTGTCCTGTTCCTCTTAACCGTCTCTATCCGAGGTATGTCTAATCCCAACTTCGCTGTGCTAAGTCCTTCTTCCGCTTCATACTGTACGTTGTTGACCATCACTTTGCAGTTGGTAAATCTTATAAGGACTGATCCATTCAGTGTCTTATCAACTCCGCAATCTGTCTGGAGTTTGACATTCTTTCCATTGAAAACTACGATGTAGCCGGCCTCCGGTTCGAAGATTGTTGTAAGTAGCCCGACGTCCTTCGTTTCGCATTCCGCATCCTGTCCACTTAACAGCTTCCTAATACATTTAGAATTAATCTGGCTTATACTCCTATCATTCTTACAACTATACATGTTTCTTACTATTTGACATTTTTCCTTATAGTAAAGTATTTCATTCTCATGAATCGCCACATAATTTGGAGTTATCACAAATTCTGTGCCGTTCATGGGAAGCGGTATTAACCTTTTGAATGTAAATATTTCCTTTTTAAACCATGGTAATTTGATCGAAAATATTATATCTGTGTTATTCATAATTGCACTTAATTCTAGAAACTCATACATGTGTTCGTCTGATACCAATCGTATCCCTTGTCTCTCTAACTCTTGGACACACTTGTCCGTTTCCTTTTCGTCAAACAAAAATCTAGAGATTACTCCTAACTTAGCCAGCAACAGGCTCTCTGTCACGTCATTCAAGTTTAATCCCAGCATATCTATAGTGAGCGAAATTCTGTCAATATATTCTAATCTATAAATTTTCCTATCCTCTTCTACAAAGGACTTGCTTATGGCATTATTATATTTGTTAATAAATGCATTTACTCTGCTTTGCTCCTCATTTATGTATTTCGTTAAATTTCTGAACATGAAACTGACCTTGTTGCCTGTTCTCTCCTGTGAGTTAATACTCTCTCTCAATTTCTCTTCTTCTTCTCTCATTTTTCTTATTTCCTCTTCTAATTTTTCGGAGTCATTGGCGTCTAAATTCCCCGTTATCGCTTTCACTACCGAACCCAATCCGTTTATCAATACCCTTGCTCTTCTATGTCTAGGCCAAATTCCTTCCAGCCTTGTTTTCAACATCTGTAGTTTGTTATTAAGTGCTCTAATTACGTCCCTTGTTCCCGATTCGTCTTCGACTTCTCCAAGTGTCTTTTCTATACCGTCTATTATTTCCTTGTACTCCTGCAGTTTCACGATGTGTATATACGTTTGATACGTTTGTACTACCCTTGCCGTTCCCATTTCTATCTGGGCCAACGGGTCGTTTTTCTCCAAGGTCGTGATCTCAACCCTGCTTCCTTCAGCCATGGCCATGGACCACCTGCAAAATTATTCATTTGGTTTAGTAATTCTTCGGATTTTCTCCTTATGAATTTTCTGTGGTTTGGTTGATGTCAGTGTTAGGTTGTTATCTTCCAACACCTTGTGTTTAGAGAATCTGGGGGTGAGCTTATCCCTCCGGTTCTCTTTTCGAAATACTATGTTTCTCACCTGTACCGGGTCTGGTTCCTGCCTATCTATATTGGCTGCCTCAATTCTCTTCGCTTTCTGTCTTTCCACTCTTTCTTTTACCTTCGGATAGATCTCGGCTTGAAACGCATTGATTTTCTGCAAATAATCGTGTTCATTACTGAAGGTCACGTTATTCAGAAAATCCTGCGTTCTGCCAGTAAAGAGTTCCTGAGGCGTCAGTTTCGTTGCTGAATGAATCGCGTTATTGTATGTTATAAACGCTTCACTCAATATCTCCTCATGTCGGAGTTCTAATTTCTTTGCCTTCTTACTTTCTGTAATCAACCGGTATATTTCCGTTATTGTTGAGTGCAACCTTTCTACCGTGGAGTTACTCGACGACTGTTGGAAGGATGTTGTATGCAGTTCAAGTTCGTACTGCCTACAAAAATCTTTAAACAGATTCGACGAGAACTCGACTCCCTGGTCGCATACTAACTTCTTAGGTATCCCAAACAGAGCCATAAAGTTTTTCATTGCTTTAACAATGTTAATACTTTCTTTGGCTGGGATAGTTACCCCCCAGGCATATCTCGAAAATTTGTCAATAATCGTGAAAACGTTTTTCTTATTAACGAAATATAAGTCGATATGCACTATTTCTAAGGGTCTGTCCGGAGTTTCCGTCATACTGTATTTTATCTTGTGAGGCCTTCTGTCATATTTCTGTGTCTGACATCTATCGCAATTGTTAATTGTTTGCGTTATTAGCTGCTTCATATGAGGAAAGAAGACCTCCTTTTTTAAATGTGCTAATGTTTCCTCTATCCCCCTGTGGTTACTCTTCAGGTGATAATCTTTAACCACCTCTTCTTGCTGCTCCCTCTCGACTATATCTGGCAACAAGATTGTACATCTTATCGCCCTATATAATTTACTGTAAGCAAAATATTTGCAGTATACCTCCTGGATGGTTAAGACCAACTCTTCCGGTATCAGCAATGCTACCGTTTTCTTTGGTTTTAAAATTTCCCTGAGTTTACGGCCAATTGTCTCGTCATCAAAGTTATTTTCTGTCCAAATTATCCGCATTTTGTTCCTAAATGGAACTTGCTTCATTACTTTAGACGTTTTCCCTTTCTCTACAACCACCTGAATGTTATACTCGTTAAGTGGCTTTTCCGAAATTGGAAATCCCAACTGCAAATCTTCCCCGCGGAGTGTATCGTCTCGCCATTTGTTGCCACTTCCGAGGCGTTTTCCAATACGTTAAGCTCCGGTTGGATTCTGCTCAGAGCGTCCGCCACTACGTTCAAGGAACCCTTTTTGTATACTATTTCATAGTCATATTCCAACATCTGGAGTCTCCATCTTACAAGTTTAGAATCGGGCTCTTTAATGCTCATTAGCCAGGTTAATGGCCTATGATGAACAGGTAGTGTCTGAAATGTTTTATCGACCAAATAATGGCAAGCATTTCTTTCTCTATCGTGGCGTAATTTATTTCGGATGTTGACAGGGTTCTACTTGCGTATGCTATTGGTCTGTCCGTTCCCAGGTTTCCCTGTGATAGGACCGCTCCAATAGCATAATTACTTGCATCCGTGGTCAGGATGAATGGCTTTTCGAAATCGGGAAACTGTAAAATTGGGTCATTGCATAGGAGGGTTTTGCACACCTCAAATGCTTCTGAGTATTCCTCGTCTACCTGTACTGCCTTTTTCCCTTTAAGTTGTTTAATGAGAGGTTTCGTTATTGCTGCGAAGTCCTTAATGAACTTTCTGTAGTAACCTAATAACCCTAGGAAGGATTTTATCTGCTTCCTTGTCCTCGGGACGGTGAATTTCTTAATTGCTTCAATCTTTCCCGGGTTTGGTTTGATCCCTTGTGGGGTCACCACATGTCCTAAGTATTCTACCTCTGTTCTCAGAAATTCTGTCTTATCTAACTGCAGTTTAAAATTAGCTTCCGTAAGCTTTTTGAAAACTTTTCCTAAGTCCGTAATGTGTTCCTGCAAGGACGCTGAGAACACCATGATGTCGTCCATATAAATGAGACAACATTCACCCAGCAACTCTCCAAAGATGTTATTCATCAATCTCTGAAAGGTTGCGGGAGCATTGTTCAAGCCGAATGGCATTCGGACATACTCGAAATGCCCTCCCTCTGCGGAGAAAGCCGTTTTCGGAATGTCCGTCTCCTGGACCTCAATCTGATGATATCCACTTGCTAAGTCTAACGTTGAGAAGTACTTAGCTCTACCTAGGCTATCTAATACGTCATTTATTATAGGCAGTGGGTATCTATCTTTTACCACCTTCTCGTTTAGCTTCCTATAGTCCACCACCATTCGCCATTTTCTTTCCCCTGAGGCATCCTTCTTTTTAGGCACTAGCCAGACTGGAGCACTCCACGGCGAATGGCTATGTCTTATTATCTTTTGGTCTAATAACTTCTCCAACTGCCTTCTCACCTCCTGCCTTTCCTTAAACGCGTATCTGTAAGGCCTGGCATAAATGGGAATATCATCTTTTGTTCTTATTTGGTGTTTGACCACGTTTGTAAAAGATAAGTTGTCCCCTTCCTTGTGGAATATACTCGGATACTTCCTGCAAATTCTGCGAAGCTCTCCAAGTTCCTCTTTGTTTAAATGATCTGTCCTGATTTTGTCAAACGGAATGCTAGTCCTACTGTTCTTTTCTTTGCTCTATCGTGTTTAATTCAAAATGTTGATTAGTTTTGAATTCTACAACATCTAATGGTTCTTCTAAAAATAATTCCTGGTCCGAATCTGCGTAATTCGTGACCTCCATTCAGCTTTGCCCCGACACTGCCCTATAGATTCCCTCTGATATTTCCATATTCTCTTTTACTATGGTTCTGTTAATTACGAAATCTCCGTCTTCCAGTCGCACCGGAATAGATATGACCCTTTTTGACCCGGCCTCTATTGAATACAGTTCTGATGGTTTGTAGGTTTCGAAGTGAATTTTCTGTTTCACCTTTTCTACCTCGAACCATCCTTTCTGTATAT
This sequence comes from Drosophila merina, assembly GCA_035047645.1. Taxonomy (NCBI): domain Eukaryota; kingdom Metazoa; phylum Arthropoda; class Insecta; order Diptera; family Drosophilidae; genus Drosophila; species Drosophila merina. Next base: position 118,454 of record JAWNPH010000023.1, on the reverse strand, counting down.
CAATAACTGCCTTCAACTGTTGTAACATATCCATTCCGATCAGTCCCTCAAAGACGTTGTGAAATTTAAAGAGGAGCACTCTCATTTTACCAATTCCACCTAATTCCGTGAACATTGGTAAGAATGCTTCCCTCTCAACCTCATGTAAATGTGCAATAGTTTTTATGGTAATTGGGTCTTTTAATTTCCTTACGTACTGGGAATGTACCAACTCTGGTCGAATAAACGAAAAGGTTGATCCTGTATCAATCAATAGTTTTATTGATCTTTCGGGGGTAATCTGTACTAACAAATAGGGCAACGTTGAATGGGTTTTTCTAGTTCCTAAATATCCTGAGGGTTGTTCGAGGCTGATTGGGGAAAATTTGCATCGTCCTCTTGGATATTATGCAATTGTCCCCTAATCGATGCCTGATTACCCATCCTATCTGAGGTGTTATTTGTATTAAAAGATCGACCCGAATTGTTGGAATTGTTCGAGTTGTTGGATCTGTACGAGTTGTAAGACTGCCTGGATTGTCCTGAGTTATTCGAGTGTTGAGTTGTTCTTGGACATTCTTGACTGTCCGCTGCCCTCTGTGTTCGCTGGTGCTTCTATTGCTAACTGTCCTCTATCTCTGCCATTGTTGTTATTATAGCCATAGTTGTTCCATGGTCGGTCCCTGTTTGCCTGTCCTTGATTCCATCTCGAATTTCTATTCTGAAAATGACGATACGGTCTTTGATAATTGGAGGCCTCTCCTTGATTAAAGTTGCCTGCCCTAAATGGATTTCCCATCATCGGGTATGGGAACCTAAATCCAGGCCAACCATTCATATTTGGCATAGTAAATGGCATCGGAAACGGAGGTTGGTCGTTTCCTCCCCACCGGTACTGCGACCAAACGCCTGTTTCCCTATGGGTTCCACTTGTTTGGGGCTCCCCTTTCTCCTCTTGTTTCTGAACCTCCTCAGTAGTCTTATCTTTTGACTCCGTTGAGTCCTGTGCTTTCTGATCTGATTTTGGTTCCGCCAAGGCTAACAGGTTCTTTTCCCTGCAAGCTATTTCGTAAGCTTTTGCTATGTTCAGCCCCTCCATGTTTCTAATGGTCACCCCTATTGGGCCCTTTAATGCTGAGACAAAAGCATTTAGTGCCATTTCTTCATACCATCTAACTTTTTCTCCTCTCAACAGTATATTATTCCCGCTAGACTTAACAAGGCTCACCAGCGCCTTTTTCAATGTCATGACCTTGGTATACAAGGCCTCCACTTCCAACTTCCTTTCTCTAATGTTGGTCAACTCCATTGTTAAATCCTGCTCTGATCTCTTGTCCTTAAAATGGGAGACCAATATTCCCTTGATCTGATCCCAATTCAACTCCGCTTCGTCCAAATCCAGGACCCTGTCCGCCGCTCCTACTATCTTGCTTCTGACAGCTCGAAGTGCTATCACTCCTATATTTGATCTTTCTTCTCCCTTAATCAGGCTCAATACCTGTTCTACTGCTGCTATAAAACCATCTAACTTTCCCCCTTCACCTTCAAATTTCGGAATTATTTCCACCAGGTCTATTACCTTGATGGCCTCTAGTACGCTCGTTGGCTTCCTAACCTCCTGTCCTTCTGTTGGATTCGACATCGTTCTATCACGTCTATGTATTGTTTATGTTAGTGTTAATGTTTGTTTCCTTATCTCAATATTCTGACTTATAAATTAATAGAAGTGTTTGTTTGTGAAAAGCGGTGAATCGCTGTGTGCTTATTCTAGTTGTGTAGTTTACTTAAGGATATGTGTTAAATTCCGAATTGTTTGTATCTATTGTGTGCGGTGGATCCTCGAGTATCCGTATGTGAAATGGAGTTCTGTAATTAATTATTATGAATAATTTTCTCCTTCTAAGGTTCAAAATTAATTTAGCGCAATGGGCTTTAATAATATTTGTCGCCTGCTTCTTCTTTCTTTATTTATTTGTTAATTTAATTTATTTAAATTAATCTTTTTTATCTATTTTATTTATTTCATTTCTTTATTTAATATAATATAATACCCTGCATGCTGAAGCTAGCTGTTCGGCTGTGCGATACAGCCTCACAACCAATTGCGAACAGTCATTGCTGTGGTATTCTCCCTTGACTTGTAACATTGAGTAATGCCTACTCTCAACCATTCCTACGCTAAGCGGCCGCCCTGTGCATTACAGTGCGCCGCCTAATACGTGTGTATGATTGGATCGTTGGATTCTAATTTATTTTTCCGTTACATTCTTGTTTATTTTCCTCGATGTATTTTCAGCTAACCACCCCTACGCTAAGCGGCCGCCCTGTAAACTACAGTGCGCCGCCTAATACGTGTGAATGGTTAGATCGCTAAAATTCAACTTTATTATTTAACTTCACCTCTTGTTAATTTAATTTTTTTTTTTTTTTTTTTTTTTCTCTCGAATATATCTATGCGTTACCATTCCTACGCTAGGCAGTCGCCCTGCGCGTTGCAGTGCGCCGCCCAATACATGTGAATGGCCGCATTGTTTAATTCTTATTATTCCTTGGGCGCCACTACGCCCTTTAATCCGTCCCTGAACTTGTATGCAAGGTTCGAACGAGTGGCCTGATAAGCGAAAATGTTCGACCCGAACCGAACGTCACCACAACCGACTCGATCAGACGACATCGAACCTAGTCGGATGTCGACTGTTCGACGTTCCGAAGCGGTACGTCCGAGTAGACAAGCGTCGGCCGCTGCCATACCGAGCGACTCGGCGGTTGTCGTAGACGTTCGACGCACATTCGGGTGGTTGTCATCGAGCCTCGACCGCTCGTTCGTTTTCGAACTAAGTTCGTCTCATGCATATCGTTTCTTTTAATTAATTAATTTTTCTTCATATATTTTCCTCACTCTTTGTTATTTCTGTCTTTATTTATTTATTTTATTTTGATTTTCTGTTATTGCACTTGTTTCCTTTCTTCCCATGGCTTGGAAATTCATTATTTAATTTTTTTTGCTTTCGCTTTTATTATTGACACCTCCATTGCACATACTTCACTCTACTCACATGATCTTACAATGCTATTGTTAATCTAATCTACATCCTTGGTCGTCGCGAATCCTTGTTGATGAATTCGTCCTTAGTCCAAGGGCCTCCGACTGCGCCAGTTATGGTAAGTAGGTTCTCGTGGTTGATAGTCCTTCCGGGAAGTTGCGGGGTATCTTCGATTTGTATCCAATTTGGGGTTAAATTCAGAGAAATAAGACGTCTGTTCGTTTTGATTTCAATATTCAGAATGAATGTTTTATTTCTACCTCGAGTTATTCGCAACTTGTTTGTTACATATTGTTTACTTAAAGTGCTGATCTGGCTGAAAAGTAGAAGTGGAGCGGATGCGATTTTATGTTTGTCGAGTGGTCTTAATGTTGGGATCGTCGATGCAGCATTTTGTCCGTTAGCTGATACTCTGTCTCAGCTCTCTATGGCTCTGGTTGTCGAGGCGGCTTTGGCGGGGGACCGCCGAGGGTAAATGCTGAGGCGGTAACTCGTGCTCTGCCAGATGGATGGTTGGCATGTAACAGTTCGTACCCGCTAATTTTAAACTAGGATCTAGGACAAAAGTGGGATTCCGAAACTAGAAGAACCTTGCGTTTAAGAAAGCATTTCGCTGTTGGGAGTATTTTCCGTCAGGTCGTGTGCTCTGTTGTTCAGTTCTAGTCGCATCTGCATACGATAGGCCCTGTATCGTATGCAGATGCGACTAGAACTGGACAACAGAGGCATTCAGTACACGAAACTTCCCGCGTTTCAGGAGGAATGGGCTCAGTGCGCCGTGACCAGGATTTCTAGCCCACAGGGAGATATCACCATTGGTGCGGTTTACTTCCCACCCAGACACTCGATAACCGAGACCCACCTTCAGGACTTCTTCGAGTCCTTCGGTCCTCGGTTTATAGCAGCCGGAGACTTTAACGCCAAACACTCCTGGTGAGGGTCCCGCACAAACAACCCCAAAGGCATAAAGCTGTATAAGTACCTGCAGCGGAAGAGTCTGGTCTGCTATTCCACTGGAGAACCCACACACTGGCCTACCGACCCTTCAAAGCAGCCGGATCTGCTGGACTTCGCCGTCTCCAAGGGCATAAGACACTCTAAGATAACATGCTCAAGCTATGATAAATTGCTATCTGACCACAGCGCAGTAAACTTGTTCCTAAACATCCCCGTCCTTTGAAAAACCCCGCCTAGAAGACTCACCGGAAAACACACAAATGCCCTCAAGTTTACGTTTTGGATGCTTTCCTCCCTGTACCCAGATACCCCTCTTTCGACACCAAGCAACATAGATGCGGCCATAGAAAAACTAACCAAAGAGATGCACAATGCCGCTGAGTTTGCGAATCCACCTCCTCCGACTACCGCGAGAATACCTAAAAGAGACGTGCACTTGTGGTCTCCGGAAATCGCGGCCCTCGTGGCCGAAAAAAGGCGCCTCAGAAGAGTCTGGTTTTCCTCGCGCAACCCCAGGGACAAAACAGCACTTAATCGTGCCACCAAGGAACTGAAGGACAAACTATACATCCACCGGAGGACTCGTTTCATAGATTCCTTGAGGAGCTGGAACCTGGAGACCCGCAACACAATCTGTGGATTGTCACGATACACATAAAAAGACCTGCGAAGAAGATATCACCCGTGCGAAAAGTGGACGGTTCCTGGTGTCGGACTGAGGTCGAAAGAGCAGAAGCCTTTGCTAATCATCTACATAGTGCATTCTCACCGTTCGACAGATGCACTGGCGAAGAGAGAGCTGCAACCATAAGATTCATAGACAGATCAAGTGCTCCTGGCCCGCTAATACAGCCCGTCGAACCAGAGGAGATTGCGCAGGAGATCGCCTCCCTAAAAAATGGCAAGTCACCGGGTCCTGACCGTATCGATGCAACAGCACTGAAAATGTTGCCCCTAATCTGTTCCCAAAGGCTGGCCAACATATTCAACAGCTGCCTCCGTCTAGGTACTTCCCTAAAGAGTGGAAGCGAGCGGAAGTAATTGTCCTCCTCAAGCCTGGGAAACCTGAAGACAACCTAGCATCGTATCGACCGATTAGATTGCTGACAATCCTTTCCAAAATACTTGAAAGAGTATTTTTACGTAGAGTACTGCCAGTATTGGAAGAGGTCGGTCTGATCCCTGACCACCAGTTTGGCTTCAGACGCCTTCATGGAACACCTGAGCACTGCCACCGGATTGTTGAGACTATACTTGAGGCCTTCGAAAAGAAGAAGTACTGCTGCGCCGTTATGCTTGATGTCAAACAGGCATTTGACAGAGTCTGGCACCCTTGACTACTTTTCAAAATTAAAACCCACCTCCCAAGTTCCCATTTCGCCTTCCCTCAAGTCATCCACAGAGGGAAGAAATTTCCGAGTGAGATGCGGATCATCAATCAGCACCCCTAGGCCCATAGAGCAGGAGTACCACAAGGCAGTGTTCTCGGACCCATCTTATACACACTCTACACAGCGGACCTCCCCATCACCCCCCCTCCCGAACCTCACAGTAGCCACTTATGCCGATGACACCGCTTTCCTAGCCTCCGCCACAGATCCTCAGGAAGCTTCAGCCATCATCCAGAGGCAACTGAATGCCCTCGGTCCATGGATGAAACGATGGAACATCGTGGTCAACGCTGAGAAATCTTCACAAACAACCTTCGCACTACGCAGGGGAGAATGCCCTCCCGTCACACTCAACGGGGAAACCATCCCAACTAATAACACTCCCAAATATCTAGGGCTGACACTGGACCGCAGGCTCACATGGCGTCCGCACCTAATCAATAAGCGTAACCAGGCCAACCTACGGCTCAAGCAACTGCATTGGCTCCTGGGAAGGAGGTCCAAACTCAAAGTAAAATTCAAGCTTCTTATTTATAAGGTAGTGCTTAAGCCAATCTGGACATATGGGATACAGTTGTGGGGCACGGAAAGCTGTTCGAACCGCATCAAAATCCAGCGATTTCAGAATAAACGCCTGAGAACAGTTTCGAACGCCCATCCGTACCACGAAAACTCAATAATCCATAAAGAGCTTGGAATTAGATGTCTAGCAAAGGAGATCACCCGTCTCAGCGGAAGATACATTAAAAGATTGGATAACCACCCCAACCACCTGGCCATCAACCTCCTAGATAATAGGCAATCCCCAAGACGCCTGAAAAGGAAACACCCGCTTGACCTCCCCAACCAATAGACACCTAAGTCAACCTCATAAGATATACATTCCATGTACCTCCCTTAAGTCAAGGTCTCCCCCAAAGCATTTAATGATTGTCCACTTGGACAGATATTAGGTACAAATTAAGAATGTTATAAAAAAAAAGTGTTATCGATGTTTTGGCTTTGATCACACCAAAAACTATTGCACCAAAGAGCCCAGATGTGGTAGATGCAGTTTGCCTCATTGGACTGGTTCCAGTCAATGCCAGGCAAAGACCTATGATGACCTGGAGTGCGTTAATTGCCAAGGAGGCAACTTACAAGGGCTGCAGAATTTACGTCCAGAGGCTCAAAAGCCGAAAAACTGGGATCAACATTAGTCCCATGACCCGCGTAGAATACCCACAGCCCATGCGCAACATCAAGCAACAAGCTATTCCAACCTCAATCGTGCGGCAGGGCCTATCGTATGCAGTTGCGACTAGAACTGGACAACAGAGCACACGACCTGACGGAAAATACTCCCAACAGGGAAATGCTTTCTCAAACGCAAGGTTCCAGACTTTTCCGAATGCTGCGTTTGCTCCTGTAACAAACGCAGGTGAACTTCAACATCCTAGCCAAACGGTAATTGATGGCTTCCTCGCATAAGTGATCATCTCAATGCAGCAGACCATTGCTGGTCTTCAAAGAACTCAGAGGTTCTAAGTCGTTGACGCAGCGCAATTAATGACTTGTGAACTGCGGTTCGGAGCCTGGAACGCTCGTAGCATTATCCTAAATGCTAATAAGCTTAAGGTGTTTCTCAGCAAGCACGAAATTGATGTTATGCTTATTTCAGAGACACTCCTACACGTCGGATCCTACCTCAATATGATAGGTTACAGCTGCTATCGAGCAGATCACCCAGGAGGTCGCCCCAGAGGAGCAGCTTGTATCCTAATCCGGCAGGGATTAGTGCACTATCACCTGCATTCGATCACAACGAATCACCTACAAATGGTGACGGTAAAAATTTCCACTAATTTGGGCGAAATTACGGTGTCAGCTGTGTACCTTCCTCCAGGCCTGCCTTGGAATTCCTCTGAGTTTGATAATCTCCTTGGTCAACATGGTCAAAAGTTTATCATTTGAGGTGATTTGAATGCTAAGCATCGCCTCTGGGGTAGTATAAGAGCAAATGCTCGAGGCTCAGCACTTCACGATGTTCTTTCCGGCAGCTCAACTCAAGTTCTGGCTACAGGCAGACCCACTCACGATACATATAACACGAGGAATGTACCTTCATGTATCGACTTCTTCTTGTACAAAGGTATAGCTAACAGTCTACTATCAGTACGCGAAGAGCATGACCTATCTTCTGATCACTTGCCGCTGATCGCTTCACTAAGAACGTAACCTCATAGTACCGCCCCTATTAGGATTCTCGTTCCACCTGGTGCGAGTATAAGGCTGTTTCAGTACGAACTTAACAATGCCTTTAACCTCAATACAGAGATAAATACAGCAGACGATATCAAAGATGCAGCTCAAATTGCAGCTCCTGGCGGCGCAGTTCACCTACGCAACGTGCGTAGCAGCATCGCTCTCTCTCCGGAAGTAGTAGGACTTTTAACTCTCAAGAAACGTCTCCGGCGTGAGCTCATCAGGACCAATGATCCAATAATTAACAGACTGTACCGAAGGTCAAATCGGGTGAGAAAAGTACTGGCCAACCTAAAAAGAGAAGCAACTGACGCGTTCCTCGGGAAAGCCACTGCCGATGAAAACTCAAAATTCGCGCTCTGGAAGCTCACGAAGAGATTCAAGAGACAAGTTGCTCCAAAGTTTCCAGTTCGTAACCCAGATGGCACTTGGGCAAAATCACCTCAGGACAGAGCTGAAGCGTTTGCCAGAAACCTGGAGGAAAGATTCCAGCCGTTTGAGATAGCATCGCCAAGACGAGTACAACTGGTTGCTGAATCCCTAGAAGCCCCATTGCAGATGGCTCTTCCTGTAAAGCCTTAATAGGAATTGGAAGATGAGATCAAATCCCTTCGCAATAACAAGGCTCGTGGTGCGGATCACATCGACAACTGCTCCATTAAGCTGATACCCCACAGAGCTTTGTTATTCCTTGTACTAATTTTCAACTCTGCTCTTCGACTGGGACACTTTCCAAGCGCCTGGAAGAAGGCGAATATCATTATGCTCCATAAAAGTGGGAAGCCAGCAGAGGAATTAGACTCCTATCGCCCAATAAGCCTGCTTGCATTTGGAAAATTACTTGAGAGGTGCATCCTGAGAAGACTGCTTGAGTCCCGAAAGGTCCAGAAAGCTATTCCGAAGTTTCAGTTTGGTTTTAGACTCAGGCATGGCACACCTGAACAGCTACACCGCGTAGTAAACTTTGTACTGGAAGGTTTCCATGGAAAGGAGTACGTCGTTAGAGCTTTTCTGGACAGGCTTTCGACAGAGTGTGGCATGAAGGACTACTGCACAAGCTTAAAAGGCTACTAAATCCTCAGCTCTTTTTAATAATAAAAAGCTTCCTCCACGAGCGATCCTTTAAAGTAGTACAGGACGGACTGTCCTCCCCAAACAAAAAGAGTCAGAGCAGGTGTACCCCAGGGAAGTGTGTTAGGTCCAACATTATATAGCCTGTATACGCACGACATGCCCTCAGCTGACAACATGTCGTTTACAGATCCCAATGACATGCTAGTTGCCACTTTTGCTGATGACACTGCAGTCCTGGCCAAAGATACTTGCGTCTATACAGCCACTGATACGCTTCAGCTTTATCTAAAAAAATTTGAGAACTGGGCCCTACGCTGGAACATTGCAGTCAATCCGGAAAAGTGTGTTTGCGTGACGTACACCCTGAGAAAAGACACATCACCTGGTGTGTTTCTGCATGGGGAGCTCCTCACACAATCGAACGCCCACAAATATCTCGGTGTCACTCTGGATAAGCGACTTACATTTCAACGCCATATAACGGATGTAACTCGGCGGCTCAAAACAAAGGCGAACAGCATGGCTTGGCTCCTTAGGCCTGGAAACAAACTTTCAGTTTCCAACAAGTCCAAAATTTATAAGGTTGTCTTGGCTCCTATTTGGAAATATGGCATCCAAGTGTATGGCATCGCCGCAAAGTTGCACCTCAACAAAATTCGTGTGGCTCAGTCGCAAATCTTGCGTAAACTATCTGGAGCGGCTTGGTACATCCGCAACAAGAACATTGAAAAGGTACCAAGGATTGGCGATGTCATAAACAAACATGCAACCGCGTACGTTAATAAATTGGGAATCCACCCAAACCAGTTGGCTCGAAAACTCTTGATGAGGAGACGTGTATTGGGACTGAGGGCGAGAAGGAGGCTCCTGCGCATTCACTCAAAAGATCTGCCAAGAATATATATAAGTTAATTGATAAAATTAATTCATGCCTCTAGACTCCCTAAGTAGGTTAAAGTATGTAAATATGTAAATACTCGATTAAAATTATGATACTCTGCAGTATAAGTTACTACAAACAGTAACAGTGGACTGGAATGTAAATAAAAACAATTTTTATATATAAAAAAAAAAAAAAGCAAAAAAAAAAAAAATTAACATTAAATTATGTTAAGATAGAATGGTGTTAAGATGGAATGATATTAAGATAAAATTATGTTAAGATGAAATGATATTAAGATCGTATTATGCTAATATAGAGTGGCATTAAGAAAGAATGATATTAGGATACAATGATATTATAATAGAATGATATTAAGATAGAATGATATTAAGATAGTATTATGTTAAGATAGAATGATATTATGATGAATGATAATAAGATATAATTATTTTACAAACACCCGAAATGAACTCATTATGTGTACGCACAAGTTTATAGTGTGAACATTTTGGTCCTTCGAGAAATTCTGTTGTTTCCTCCACCAGTGGTAAGAAACACAGAATAAAAAACCAGCGCTTCAAAGTAAAAAGAGCAAGGTTATTCGAGTGATTCTGTTGTTTCCCCCACCAGTGGTAAGAAACACAGAATAAAAGACCACGCCTTAAAGTCCTAGGACTATGAGGTGAAACATTGTGTTTTTGAAAGCACAAAAGTCTTGTTTTCCCAAGATGTTGTTGGAAAGTTCTGTGAAATTGATGCAAGACCAAGGAGAGCTGCAGAACAAAATACTGCAAGCCATCAAGGAAAAGGCATCTATACCAGCAATAGAAGTATTGGTAGTCCGATTTACTACTACAACAATGCGCTGGTAAAATTGGGAGTTGGCGATCATCAATATTTTAATGATAAAATATTTATTAAAACTATGGATGCTATCAAGGCCTACAAGGAGTCACAATTAAAGGTAGAAACACTTGAAGAGATAAATCTACCAAGCGGATCAAAATTATCTGATACCGCATCAGCTCAGAGCTCCAGTCCAGTTGATAATCTGGTTCAACTGATGGATAGAAGAGCGGACAGGGTGAGGCAACAGATGAGCCTAATCTACGAAACCCTAGATAGTTCAAGTGAGATTGAACTAGTCAAGGAGCTGGCAATGATGAAAAGCCATTGGTCCAACGTGACGGACACACTGAAACTGCTTGAAAACAAGTATGACAGAACTGCCTTTGATCAAGATGAGGCAGACATTCTGCAATCTGAAGTTGCTGCACTAGGGATGGTACTTCAAATGTAGTTGGAACAGTTCAAAAGTTCCAACTACGACATGCCAGAACTCCCAAAAGTGGACCTTCCAACGTTCAATGGAAATGCGAAGAAATGGCCAACATTTTACGAGCTGTTCTCTGAGCTAATAGACAGCAGGAAGGATCTCAGCAACACAAGGAAGCTGGGATATTTAAGAGCCTGCTTAAAAGGAGAAGCTCAAATGGTGGTTAGCCATTTGATAACGGGATCAGCGGCTAGCTATACAACAGCGTGGGAGCTTATCTGCAAACGCTATGAGAATAGCAGAAAAATATTCTTCCAAGACTTCAACAAATTAATGGAACTGGAGTGCTTGCTGCCCCATGATGAGAAAAATTTAAGAAAGTTTTTGGATACAGCGACCGAGAGCATATTCATCATAAAGAAAAAAGGAATAATAATATAATAAAAAAGGAATAATAAAGAAAATAGAAAGCTCTGCTGACGTAATTTTAGCAGAAATTCTACTGCGGAAATTTTCGCCAGAAGCCTTGCAGCTGTATGAACAGCATGTAAAAAAGGCAAGAGCTATACAGTCCTTACAAGACATACTGGAGTTTATTGAGCAACAATACAACTCAGGAAATGCCATTACCAAAAATACCGCTCAGCTTGCTACAAGAAAAGTGCAAGTTAGATCGTGTGCCTTATGCTCCAGGGATGGCCACGATATGATAAAGTGTCTCAAATTCAGAGCACAATCAATCGAAAAAAGAAAATCGTTTAAAAGAACAGCATGTGCCGTGGATGCTTTGGAAAGCATAATGCTATCGACTGCAGAAAGGAAATTACATGCAATCGATGCTCCAAAGGACACAACAGCCTTCTTCATGAAGACACAAAACGCAGTATCAACAGCAATAGCCTCAAGCAAGGCCAAGACACACTATTGGCTACAGCTGTTGTTTTAGTTAAAAACAAAGCTGAAGGTTATAACGAGGTGAGCGCGCTTATTGACGGTGGATCCCAGAAGACGCTGATTTCAGAGGAGACAGCACAAATATTAAGGATTCCCAGAGTAAGGAGTACTATAGAGGTCGAAGGTATCTCCCAGACTACTCAATTATCAATAGCGTCCACCTGACGATCAAACCAAAAATTCCAAGCAGCTTCAAAACATCAACGGAAGCATTGGTTTTACCAACACTCCATAGAGCCCTTCCCAGCAAAAAGTTTGATATTGATATCAACAAAGAGTGGAAGGGCTACAGGCTAGCAGATCCACGATTCAACGAGCCAAACAGAATTGACATGGTGATAGGTGTGGATCTAATTCCGCTGATTATGATGGAGAAAATAAAAACCGTGAATGGAATCTTGGGACGAAAAACCAGATTTGGATGGATTGTGTCCGGAAATATAACTCGGGCAGCAAAGCAAAAAATTATAAGTGCCACTACAACGATAAATCTAAAGGACCTGGAACGCTTTTGGGAATTGGAAGATGAAGCCGAGGAGACGATTACAGACAATGCAGAATGCGAAAGAAAATTCCAAGAAACAACTGTCATCAACGAGAAAGGCAGATTTGTGGTTTCAATTCCATTCCACAAAGAGGCAAAGCTGGGAGACTCTCGCAAACAGGCAATGGCAAGGCTTATGCAAATGGAAAAGAAGTTTCAAAGAAACCCAAAGAACTGGGCTGCATATAACAAATTCATGAAAGAATATCTTAAGATGGGACATATGGAATATGTAAAGACAACGGGTCAAGGTAAATACTATTTACCCCATCAAGCAATCATCAGGCCTGGAAGCTTAACTACGAAGCTACGGGTAGTTTTTGACGCATCCGCAAAGACGACAAATGGACGAAGCCTAAATGACGTTATTATATCTGGGCCCAAGATTCAAAAGGATATATGCGATAATTTAATTAAATGGCGCAAGTGGCAATATGTTGTGGTAGCTGACATTGAAAAAATGTATCGCCAAATAAAGGTTGCTGAGAAAGACCAAGAATACCAATATTGGTATATATATAGGATATATATCCTATGGAGAGATGATCCAAAATTGCCGATAAGTGAGTTTAAGTTAACAACCGTAACTTATAGCACATCGGCAGCACCTTTCTTAGCAGTCCGATGTCTACGAGAGTTGGCAGATCGCTTTTGCCAAGAGGATAGCGTCTTAGCAGAAACAATTAGAGACGACTTTTATATGGATGACCTCATAACTGGTGGAGACACAGTCAACGAGTGCTATGAACTTCAAAGGAAATTGAGACAATTGATGGAGAAGGCCGGCATGCATCTGCGAAAATGGGTTGCAAATGACAAACGTATTTTAGCCGACATTCAGGACGACGGTGCTACGGAGAAAATCTGCATTGAGGAGAATGAATCGATCAAAACCTTAGGACTTCAATGGGATCCGAAGAAGGATACATTTACGTTTTCGGCAGAAAACCCAATGCTAACACGCATAACAAAGCGGTTAGTGTTATCACAGTTGTAACGATTCAAGGCAAATGCTTCATTCAGGAACTGTGGAAGTTACCGATGACTTGGGACGTTTAATTGGAATCCAACTTAGCTAACTGGTGGACGGAATATGCTAAAGGTCGATCATATTTAGAAGAAATTAGCATTTCACGCTGGACTTGATGCTCCAAAGGTATTATGGAGCTACATGGATTCTGCGATGCATCAGAGAAAGCATATGCAGCGGCTGTGTATACAAAAGTAGGCGACAGAGTTCCTTTGCTAGCAGTAAAAAGCAAACTAAATCCTATAAAAAACAGGAAAACAATTCCAAAGTTGGAATTATGTGCTGCGCATTTATTAGCAAAGTTATTAGCTAAGGTGCAGGCTATATGGAGCAACGAGGTCACAACGCATGCATGGAGTGATTCGCAAATTACTATTGCTTGGATACAGAACAAGCGCAGCAAAGATAAGTTCGTCAGAACTAGAGTTGAAGAAATCAATAAACTAATTCCCAATGTCAAATGGAATTACGTTAAATCGGAAGAAAATCCAGCAGACGTGGCTTCAAGAGGGATATCACCTCAAGCTCTTAAAATCTGTGAAATTTGGTGGAGAGGGCCGAATTGGCTAGCTATGGATGCACAACACTGGCCCACTCAAAAGGAATCGGAAATTGTTGTGGTATCCACATTGATAAAATCCGAATATCTCCAAAATCATCTTTTATCGAAGTATTTATCGATCGACAAACTTCTTAGAGTAATGGCCTATGTATTACGCTTCATAACAAAGCTGAGAGGAAAATCGCAACAGCCTTCACCTCTTACGGTGGAGGAATTAAAGCTAGCAAAGATTGCCGTGATAAGGATACAACAAAAGCTGGATTTTGGACACGAAGTCAGACTACTCAAAAACAAAAGACCATGAGACCCAAAGAGTAAGTTACTGGCTTAAATCCGTTTTTGGATAGTGATGGCTTACTTCGAGTTGGTGGAGGACTACAAAACGCAATGATACCCTATAGGTAAAACATCCAATTATACTGGATAAGTCACATTTGACTTGGTTAATTGCAAAGGATGCTCATAAGAAAACTCTGCATGGCGGAATTAACATTATGAAAACTTATATTCAGAGGGAGTTCTGGATATTTGGCATACAAAATTTCTTAAAGAAATATTTAAGGGAATGTATTGTATGCATACGATACAAGCAAGAGATGTCCAGTCAACTGATGGGAAATTTACCAGTTTATCGAGTAACGGCTGATTACTCGTTTCAAAATACTGGAATCGACTACACCGGACCGTTCCAGATTCGCTGCTCAAAGGGAAGAGGTCAAAAAACGTATAAAGGATACATTTGTGTATTTGTTTGTATGGCAACAAAAGCGATACATCTGGATGCTGTTAGCGACCTTTCGTCAGACAAATTCCTGGAGGCTCTTCGACGGTTCTTTGCAAGACGAGGCAAGAGTGAGAACCTATACTCAGATAATGGAACAAACTTCGTGGGAGCTTCAAGAGTATTGGACAAAGAATTTGTAGCTGCCATTAAAAACAATAATGAGTTAGCACCTACACTGGAAAAAGAAGGCATCAAGTGGCACTTTATTCCCCCGGGAAGCCCCCACATGGGAGGTTTATGGGAAGCCGGTGTAAAATCAGTGAAGCATCACCTTAAACGAGTTATTGGTGAAAACAGCGTTACAAATGAAGAATTTGCATCGCTGCTATGTCAAATCGAAGCAGTGCTAAACTCGCGTCCATTAGTCACTGTAAGGAGCGAAAACGATGGTGAGGACATATTAACGCCGGGACATTTTCTTATTATTTCTTAAAAGGAGAAGCTCAAATGGTGGTTAGCCATTTGATAACGGGATCAGCGGCTAGCTATACAACAGCGTGGGAGCTTATCTGCAAACGCTAGTTTAGTGCTAGGATTAGTGCACTATCACCTGCATTCGATCACAACGAATCACCTACAAATGGTGACGGTAAAAATTTCCACTAATTTGGGCGAAATTACGGTGTCAGCTGTGTACCTTCCTCCAGGCCTGCCTTGGAATTCCTCTGAGTTTGATAATCTCCTTGGTCAACATGGTCAAAAGTTTATCATTTGAGGTGATTTGAATGCTAAGCATCGCCTCTGGGGTAGTATAAGAGCAAATGCTCGAGGCTCAGCACTTCACGATGTTCTTTCCGGCAGCTCAACTCAAGTTCTGGCTACAGGCAGACCCACTCACGATACATATAACACGAGGAATGTACCTTCATGTATCGACTTCTTCTTGTACAAAGGTATAGCTAACAGTCTACTATCAGTACGCGAAGAGCATGACCTATCTTCTGATCACTTGCCGCTGATCGCTTCACTAAGAACGTAACCTCATAGTACCGCCCCTATTAGGATTCTCGTTCCACCTGGTGCGAGTATAAGGCTGTTTCAGTACGAACTTAACAATGCCTTTAACCTCAATACAGAGATAAATACAGCAGACGATATCAAAGATGCAGCTCAAATTGCAGCTCCTGGCGGCGCAGTTCACCTACGCAACGTGCGTAGCAGCATCGCTCTCTCTCGGAAGTAGTAGGACTTTTAACTCTCAAGAAACGTCTCCGGCGTGAGCTCATCAGGACCAATGATCCAATAATTAACAGACTGTACCGAAGGTCAAATCGGGTGAGAAAAGTACTGGCCAACCTAAAAAGAGAAGCAACTGACGCGTTCCTCGGGAAAGCCACTGCCGATGAAAACTCAAAATTCGCGCTCTGGAAGCTCACGAAGAGATTCAAGAGACAAGTTGCTCCAAAGTTTCCAGTTCGTAACCCAGATGGCACTTGGGCAAAATCACCTCAGGACAGAGCTGAAGCGTTTGCCAGAAACCTGGAGGAAAGATTCCAGCCGTTTGAGATAGCATCGCCAAGACGAGTACAACTGGTTGCTGAATCCCTAGAAGCCCCATTGCAGATGGCTCTTCCTGTAAAGCCTTAATAGGAATTGGAAGATGAGATCAAATCCCTTCGCAATAACAAGGCTCGTGGTGCGGATCACATCGACAACTGCTCCATTAAGCTGATACCCCACAGAGCTTTGTTATTCCTTGTACTAATTTTCAACTCTGCTCTTCGACTGGGACACTTTCCAAGCGCCTGGAAGAAGGCGAATATCATTATGCTCCATAAAAGTGGGAAGCCAGCAGAGGAATTAGACTCCTATCGCCCAATAAGCCTGCTTGCATTTGGAAAATTACTTGAGAGGTGCATCCTGAGAAGACTGCTTGAGTCCCGAAAGGTCCAGAAAGCTATTCCGAAGTTTCAGTTTGGTTTTAGACTCAGGCATGGCACACCTGAACAGCTACACCGCGTAGTAAACTTTGTACTGGAAGGTTTCCATGGAAAGGAGTACGTCGTTAGAGCTTTTCTGGACAGGCTTTCGACAGAGTGTGGCATGAAGGACTACTGCACAAGCTTAAAAGGCTACTAAATCCTCAGCTCTTTTAATAATAAAAAGCTTCCTCCACGAGCGATCCTTTAAAGTAGTACAGGACGGACTGTCCTCCCAAACAAAAAGAGTCAGAGCAGGTGTACCCCAGGGAAGTGTGTTAGGTCCAACATTATATAGCCTGTATACGCACGACATGCCCTCAGCTGACAACATGTCGTTTACAGATCCCAATGACATGCTAGTTGCCACTTTTGCTGATGACACTGCAGTCCTGGCCAAAGATACTTGCGTCTATACAGCCACTGATACGCTTCAGCTTTATCTAAAAAAATTTGAGAACTGGGCCCTACGCTGGAACATTGCAGTCAATCCGGAAAAGTGTGTTTTGCGTGACGTACACCCTGAGAAAAGACACATCACCTGGTGTGTTTCTGCATGGGAGCTCCTCACACAATCGAACGCCCACAAATATCTCGGTGTCACTCTGGATAAGCGACTTACATTTCAACGCCATATAACGGATGTAACTCGGCGGCTCAAAACAAAGGCGAACAGCATGGCTTGGCTCTTAGGCCTGGAAACAAACTTTCAGTTTCCAACAAGTCCAAAATTTATAAGGTTGTCTTGGCTCCTATTTGGAAATATGGCATCCAAGTGTATGGCATCGCCGCAAAGTTGCACCTCAACAAAATTCGTGTGGCTCAGTCGCAAATCTTGCGTAAACTATCTGGAGCGGCTTGGTACATCCGCAACAAGAACATTGAAAAGGTACCAAGGATTGGCGATGTCATAAACAAACATGCAACCGCGTACGTTAATAAATTGGGAATCCACCCAAACCAGTTGGCTCGAAAACTCTTGATGAGGAGACGTGTATTGGGACTGAGGGCGAGAAGGAGGCTCCTGCGCATTCACTCAAAAGATCTGCCAAGAATATATATAAGTTAATTGATAAAATTAATTCATGCCTCTAGACTCCCTAAGTAGGTTAAAGTATGTAAATATGTAAATACTCGATTAAAATTATGATACTCTGCAGTATAAGTTACTACAAACAGTAACAGTGGACTGGAATGTAAATAAAAACAATTTTTTATATATAAAAAAAAAAAAGGCAAAAAAAAAAAAATTAACATTAAATTATGTTAAGATAGAATGGTGTTAAGATGGAATGATATTAAGATAAAATTATGTTAAGATGAAATGATATTAAGATCGTATTATGCTAATATAGAGTGGCATTAAGATAGAATGATATTAGGATACAATGATATTATAATAGAATGATATTAAGATAGAATGATATTAAGATAGTATTATGTTAAGATAGAATGATATTATGATGAATGATAATAAGATATAATTATTTTACAAACACCCGAAATGAACTCATTATGTGTACGCACAAGTTTATAGTGTGAACATTTTGGTCCTTCGAGAAATTCTGTTGTTTCCTCCACCAGTGGTAAGAAACACAGAATAAAAAACCAGCGCTTCAAAGTAAAAAGAGCAAGGTTATTCGAGTGATTCTGTTGTTTCCCCCACCAGTGGTAAGAAACACAGAATAAAAGACCACGCCTTAAAGTCCTAGGACTATGAGGTGAAACATTGTGTTTTTGAAAGCACAAAAAGTCTTGTTTTCCCAAGATGTTGTTGGAAAGTTCTGTGAAATTGATGCAAGACCAAGGAGAGCTGCAGAACAAAATACTGCAAGCCATCAAGGAAAAGGCATCTATACCAGCAATAGAAGTATTGGTAGTCCGATTTACTACTACAACAATGCGCTGGTAAAATTGGGAGTTGGCGATCATCAATATTTTAATGATAAAATATTTATTAAAACTATGGATGCTATCAAGGCCTACAAGGAGTCACAATTAAAGGTAGAAACACTTGAAGAGATAAATCTACCAAGCGGATCAAAATTATCTGATACCGCATCAGCTCAGAGCTCCAGTCCAGTTGATAATCTGGTTCAACTGATGGATAGAAGAGCGGACAGGGTGAGGCAACAGATGAGCCTAATCTACGAAACCCTAGATAGTTCAAGTGAGATTGAACTAGTCAAGGAGCTGGCAATGATGAAAAGCCATTGGTCCAACGTGACGGACACACTGAAACTGCTTGAAAACAAGTATGACAGAACTGCCTTTGATCAAGATGAGGCAGACATTCTGCAATCTGAAGTTGCTGCACTAGGGATGGTACTTCAAATGTAGTTGGAACAGTTCAAAAGTTCCAACTACGACATGCCAGAACTCCCAAAAGTGGACCTTCCAACGTTCAATGGAAATGCGAAGAAATGGCCAACATTTTACGAGCTGTTCTCTGAGCTAATAGACAGCAGGAAGGATCTCAGCAACACAAGGAAGCTGGGATATTTAAGAGCCTGCTTAAAAGGAGAAGCTCAAATGGTGGTTAGCCATTTGATAACGGGATCAGCGGCTAGCTATACAACAGCGTGGGAGCTTATCTGCAAACGCTATGAGAATAGCAGAAAAATATTCTTCCAAGACTTCAACAAATTAATGGAACTGGAGTGCTTGCTGCCCCATGATGAGAAAAATTTAAGAAAGTTTTTGGATACAGCGACCGAGAGCATATTCATCATAAAGAAAAAAGGAATAATAATATAATAAAAAAAGGAATAATAAAGAAAATAGAAAGCTCTGCTGACGTAATTTTAGCAGAAATTCTACTGCGGAAATTTTCGCCAGAAGCCTTGCAGCTGTATGAACAGCATGTAAAAAAGGCAAGAGCTATACAGTCCTTACAAGACATACTGGAGTTTATTGAGCAACAATACAACTCAGGAAATGCCATTACCAAAAATACCGCTCAGCTTGCTACAAGAAAAGTGCAAGTTAGATCGTGTGCCTTATGCTCCAGGGGATGGCCACGATATGATAAAGTGTCTCAAATTCAGAGCACAATCAATCGAAAAAAGAAAATCGTTTAAAAGAACAGCATGTGCCGTGGATGCTTTGGAAAGCATAATGCTATCGACTGCAGAAAGGAAATTACATGCAATCGATGCTCCAAAGGACACAACAGCCTTCTTCATGAAGACACAAAACGCAGTATCAACAGCAATAGCCTCAAGCAAGGCCAAGACACACTATTGGCTACAGCTGTTGTTTTAGTTAAAAACAAAGCTGAAGGTTATAACGAGGTGAGCGCGCTTATTGACGGTGGATCCCAGAAGACGCTGATTTCAGAGGAGACAGCACAAATATTAAGGATTCCCAGAGTAAGGAGTACTATAGAGGTCGAAGGTATCTCCCAGACTACTCAATTATCAATAGCGTCCACCTGACGATCAAACCAAAAATTCCAAGCAGCTTCAAAACATCAACGGAAGCATTGGTTTTACCAACACTCCATAGAGCCCTTCCCAGCAAAAAGTTTGATATTGATATCAACAAAGAGTGGAAGGGCTACAGGCTAGCAGATCCACGATTCAACGAGCCAAACAGAATTGACATGGTGATAGGTGTGGATCTAATTCCGCTGATTATGATGGAGAAAATAAAAACCGTGAATGGAATCTTGGGACGAAAAACCAGATTTGGATGGATTGTGTCCGGAAATATAACTCGGGCAGCAAAGCAAAAAATTATAAGTGCCACTACAACGATAAATCTAAAGGACCTGGAACGCTTTTGGGAATTGGAAGATGAAGCCGAGGAGACGATTACAGACAATGCAGAATGCGAAAGAAAATTCCAAGAAACAACTGTCATCAACGAGAAAGGCAGATTTGTGGTTTCAATTCCATTCCACAAAGAGGCAAAGCTGGGAGACTCTCGCAAACAGGCAATGGCAAGGCTTATGCAAATGGAAAAGAAGTTTCAAAGAAACCCAAAGAACTGGGCTGCATATAACAAATTCATGAAAGAATATCTTAAGATGGGACATATGGAATATGTAAAGACAACGGGTCAAGGTAAATACTATTTACCCCATCAAGCAATCATCAGGCCTGGAAGCTTAACTACGAAGCTACGGGTAGTTTTTGACGCATCCGCAAAGACGACAAATGGACGAAGCCTAAATGACGTTATTATATCTGGGCCCAAGATTCAAAAGGATATATGCGATAATTTAATTAAATGGCGCAAGTGGCAATATGTTGTGGTAGCTGACATTGAAAAAATGTATCGCCAAATAAAGGTTGCTGAGAAAGACCAAGAATACCAATATTGGTATATATATAGGATATATATCCTATGGAGAGATGATCCAAAATTGCCGATAAGTGAGTTTAAGTTAACAACCGTAACTTATAGCACATCGGCAGCACCTTTCTTAGCAGTCCGATGTCTACGAGAGTTGGCAGATCGCTTTTGCCAAGAGGATAGCGTCTTAGCAGAAACAATTAGAGACGACTTTTATATGGATGACCTCATAACTGGTGGAGACACAGTCAACGAGTGCTATGAACTTCAAAGGAAATTGAGACAATTGATGGAGAAGGCCGGCATGCATCTGCGAAAATGGGTTGCAAATGACAAACGTATTTTAGCCGACATTCAGGACGACGGTGCTACGGAGAAAATCTGCATTGAGGAGAATGAATCGATCAAAACCTTAGGACTTCAATGGGATCCGAAGAAGGATACATTTACGTTTTCGGCAGAAAACCCAATGCTAACACGCATAACAAAGCGGTTAGTGTTATCACAGTTGTAACGATTCAAGGCAAATGCTTCATTCAGGAACTGTGGAAGTTACCGATGACTTGGGACGTTTAATTGGAATCCAACTTAGCTAACTGGTGGACGGAATATGCTAAAGGTCGATCATATTTAGAAGAAATTAGCATTTCACGCTGGACTTGATGCTCCAAAGGTATTATGGAGCTACATGGATTCTGCGATGCATCAGAGAAAGCATATGCAGCGGCTGTGTATACAAAAGTAGGCGACAGAGTTCCTTTGCTAGCAGTAAAAAGCAAACTAAATCCTATAAAAAACAGGAAAACAATTCCAAAGTTGGAATTATGTGCTGCGCATTTATTAGCAAAGTTATTAGCTAAGGTGCAGGCTATATGGAGCAACGAGGTCACAACGCATGCATGGAGTGATTCGCAAATTACTAATGCTTGGATACAGAACAAGCGCAGCAAAGATAAGTTCGTCAGAACTAGAGTTGAAGAAATCAATAAACTAATTCCCAATGTCAAATGGAATTACGTTAAATCGGAAGAAAATCCAGCAGACGTGGCTTCAAGAGGGATATCACCTCAAGCTCTTAAAATCTGTGAAATTTGGTGGAGAGGGCCGAATTGGCTAGCTATGGATGCACAACACTGGCCCACTCAAAAGGAATCGGAAATTGTTGTGGTATCCACATTGATAAAATCCGAATATCTCCAAAATCATCTTTTATCGAAGTATTTATCGATCGACAAACTTCTTAGAGTAATGGCCTATGTATTACGCTTCATAACAAAGCTGAGAGGAAAATCGCAACAGCCTTCACCTCTTACGGTGGAGGAATTAAAGCTAGCAAAGATTGCCGTGATAAGGATACAACAAAAGCTGGATTTTGGACACGAAGTCAGACTACTCAAAAACAAAAGACCATGAGACCCAAAGAGTAAGTTACTGGCTTAAATCCGTTTTTGGATAGTGATGGCTTACTTCGAGTTGGTGGAGGACTACAAAACGCAATGATACCCTATAGGTAAAACATCCAATTATACTGGATAAGTCACATTTGACTTGGTTAATTGCAAAGGATGCTCATAAGAAAACTCTGCATGGCGGAATTAACATTATGAAAACTTATATTCAGAGGGAGTTCTGGATATTTGGCATACAAAATTTCTTAAAGAAATATTTAAGGGAATGTATTGTATGCATACGATACAAGCAAGAGATGTCCAGTCAACTGATGGGAAATTTACCAGTTTATCGAGTAACGGCTGATTACTCGTTTCAAAATACTGGAATCGACTACACCGGACCGTTCCAGATTCGCTGCTCAAAGGGAAGAGGTCAAAAAACGTATAAAGGATACATTTGTGTATTTGTTTGTATGGCAACAAAAGCGATACATCTGGATGCTGTTAGCGACCTTTCGTCAGACAAATTCCTGGAGGCTCTTCGACGGTTCTTTGCAAGACGAGGCAAGAG
Source organism: Drosophila merina (assembly GCA_035047645.1). Classification (NCBI taxonomy): domain Eukaryota; kingdom Metazoa; phylum Arthropoda; class Insecta; order Diptera; family Drosophilidae; genus Drosophila; species Drosophila merina. The sequence goes on along the minus strand of JAWNPH010000023.1, from coordinate 95,552 downwards.
TGAGAACCTATACTCAGATAATGGAACAAACTTCGTGGGAGCTTCAAGAGTATTGGACAAAGAATTTGTAGCTGCCATTAAAAACAATAATGAGTTAGCACCTACACTGGAAAAAGAAGGCATCAAGTGGCACTTTATTCCCCGGGAAGCCCCCACATGGGAGGTTTATGGGAAGCCGGTGTAAAATCAGTGAAGCATCACCTTAAACGAGTTATTGGTGAAAACAGCGTTACAAATGAAGAATTTGCATCGCTGCTATGTCAAATCGAAGCAGTGCTAAACTCGCGTCCATTAGTCACTGTAAGGAGCGAAAACGATGGTGAGGACATATTAACGCCGGGACATTTTCTTATTATTTCTTAAAGGAGAAGCTCAAATGGTGGTTAGCCATTTGATAACGGGATCAGCGGCTAGCTATACAACAGCGTGGGAGCTTATCTGCAAACGCTATGAGAATAGCAGAAAAATATTCTTCCAAGACTTCAACAAATTAATGGAACTGGAGTGCTTGCTGCCCCATGATGAGAAAAATTTAAGAAAGTTTTTGGATACAGCGACCGAGAGCATATTCATCATAAAGAAAAAAGGAATAATAATATAATAAAAAAAGGAATAATAAAGAAAATAGAAAGCTCTGCTGACGTAATTTTAGCAGAAATTCTACTGCGGAAATTTTCGCCAGAAGCCTTGCAGCTGTATGAACAGCATGTAAAAAAGGCAAGAGCTATACAGTCCTTACAAGACATACTGGAGTTTATTGAGCAACAATACAACTCAGGAAATGCCATTACCAAAAATACCGCTCAGCTTGCTACAAGAAAAGTGCAAGTTAGATCGTGTGCCTTATGCTCCAGGGATGGCCACGATATGATAAAGTGTCTCAAATTCAGAGCACAATCAATCGAAAAAAGAAAATCGTTTAAAAGAACAGCATGTGCTTTGGATGCTTTGGAAAGCATAATGCTATCGACTGCAGAAAGGAAATTACATGCAATCGATGCTCCAAAGGACACAACAGCCTTCTTCATGAAGACACAAAACGCAGTATCAACAGCAATAGCCTCAAGCAAGGCCAAGACACACTATTGGCTACAGCTGTTGTTTTAGTTAAAAACAAAGCTGAAGGTTATAACGAGGTGAGCGCGCTTATTGACGGTGGATCCCAGAAGACGCTGATTTCAGAGGAGACAGCACAAATATTAAGGATTCCCAGAGTAAGGAGTACTATAGAGGTCGAAGGTATCTCCCAGACTACTCAATTATCAATAGCGTCCACCTGACGATCAAACCAAAAATTCCAAGCAGCTTCAAAACATCAACGGAAGCATTGGTTTTACCAACACTCCATAGAGCCCTTCCCAGCAAAAAGTTTGATATTGATATCAACAAAGAGTGGAAGGGCTACAGGCTAGCAGATCCACGATTCAACGAGCCAAACAGAATTGACATGGTGATAGGTGTGGATCTAATTCCGCTGATTATGATGGAGAAAATAAAAACCGTGAATGGAATCTTGGGACGAAAAACCAGATTTGGATGGATTGTGTCCGGAAATATAACTCGGGCAGCAAAGCAAAAAATTATAAGTGCCACTACAACGATAAATCTAAAGGACCTGGAACGCTTTTGGGAATTGGAAGATGAAGCCGAGGAGACGATTACAGACAATGCAGAATGCGAAAGAAAATTCCAAGAAACAACTGTCATCAACGAGAAAGGCAGATTTGTGGTTTCAATTCCATTCCACAAAGAGGCAAAGCTGGGAGACTCTCGCAAACAGGCAATGGCAAGGCTTATGCAAATGGAAAAGAAGTTTCAAAGAAACCCAAAGAACTGGGCTACATATAACAAATTCATGAAAGAATATCTTAAGATGGGACATATGGAATATGTAAAGACAACGGGTCAAGGTAAATACTATTTACCCCATCAAGCAATCATCAGGCCTGGAAGCTTAACTACGAAGCTACGGGTAGTTTTTGACGCATCCGCAAAGACGACAAATGGACGAAGCCTAAATGACGTTATTATATCTGGGCCCAAGATTCAAAAGGATATATGCGATAATTTAATTAAATGGCGCAAGTGGCAATATGTTGTGGTAGCTGACATTGAAAAAATGTATCGCCAAATAAAGGTTGCTGAGAAAGACCAAGAATACCAATATTGGTATATATATAGGATATATATCCTATGGAGAGATGATCCAAAATTGCCGATAAGTGAGTTTAAGTTAACAACCGTAACTTATAGCACATCGGCAGCACCTTTCTTAGCAGTCCGATGTCTACGAGAGTTGGCAGATCGCTTTTGCCAAGAGGATAGCGTCTTAGCAGAAACAATTAGAGACGACTTTTATATGGATGACCTCATAACTGGTGGAGACACAGTCAACGAGTGCTATGAACTTCAAAGGAAATTGAGACAATTGATGGAGAAGGCCGGCATGCATCTGCGAAAATGGGTTGCAAATGACAAACGTATTTTAGCCGACATTCAGGACGACGGTGCTACGGAGAAAATCTGCATTGAGGAGAATGAATCGATCAAAACCTTAGGACTTCAATGGGATCCGAAGAAGGATACATTTACGTTTTCGGCAGAAAACCCAATGCTAACACGCATAACAAAGCGGTTAGTGTTATCACAGTTGTAACGATTCAAGGCAAATGCTTCATTCAGGAACTGTGGAAGTTACCGATGACTTGGGACGTTTAATTGGAATCCAACTTAGCTAACTGGTGGACGGAATATGCTAAAGGTCGATCATATTTAGAAGAAATTAGCATTTCACGCTGGACTTGATGCTCCAAAGGTATTATGGAGCTACATGGATTCTGCGATGCATCAGAGAAAGCATATGCAGCGGCTGTGTATACAAAAGTAGGCGACAGAGTTCCTTTGCTAGCAGTAAAAAGCAAACTAAATCCTATAAAAAACAGGAAAACAATTCCAAAGTTGGAATTATGTGCTGCGCATTTATTAGCAAAGTTATTAGCTAAGGTGCAGGCTATATGGAGCAACGAGGTCACAACGCATGCATGGAGTGATTCGCAAATTACTATTGCTTGGATACAGAACAAGCGCAGCAAAGATAAGTTCGTCAGAACTAGAGTTGAAGAAATCAATAAACTAATTCCCAATGTCAAATGGAATTACGTTAAATCGGAAGAAAATCCAGCAGACGTGGCTTCAAGAGGGATATCACCTCAAGCTCTTAAAATCTGTGAAATTTGGTGGAGAGGGCCGAATTGGCTAGCTATGGATGCACAACACTGGCCCACTCAAAAGGAATCGGAAATTGTTGTGGTATCCACATTGATAAAATCCGAATATCTCCAAAATCATCTTTTATCGAAGTATTTATCGATCGACAAACTTCTTAGAGTAATGGCCTATGTATTACGCTTCATAACAAAGCTGAGAGGAAAATCGCAACAGCCTTCACCTCTTACGGTGGAGGAATTAAAGCTAGCAAAGATTGCCGTGATAAGGATACAACAAAAGCTGGATTTTGGACACGAAGTCAGACTACTCAAAAACAAAAGACCATGAGACCCAAAGAGTAAGTTACTGGCTTAAATCCGTTTTTGGATAGTGATGGCTTACTTCGAGTTGGTGGAGGACTACAAAACGCAATGATACCCTATAGGTAAAACATCCAATTATACTGGATAAGTCACATTTGACTTGGTTAATTGCAAAGGATGCTCATAAGAAAACTCTGCATGGCGGAATTAACATTATGAAAACTTATATTCAGAGGGAGTTCTGGATATTTGGCATACAAAATTTCTTAAAGAAATATTTAAGGGAATGTATTGTATGCATACGATACAAGCAAGAGATGTCCAGTCAACTGATGGGAAATTTACCAGTTTATCGAGTAACGGCTGATTACTCGTTTCAAAATACTGGAATCGACTACACCGGACCGTTCCAGATTCGCTGCTCAAAGGGAAGAGGTCAAAAAACGTATAAAGGATACATTTGTGTATTTGTTTGTATGGCAACAAAAGCGATACATCTGGATGCTGTTAGCGACCTTTCGTCAGACAAATTCCTGGAGGCTCTTCGACGGTTCTTTGCAAGACGAGGCAAGAGTGAGAACCTATACTCAGATAATGGAACAAACTTCGTGGGAGCTTCAAGAGTATTGGACAAAAGAATTTGTAGCTGCCATTAAAAACAATAATGAGTTAGCACCTACACTGGAAAAAGAAGGCATCAAGTGGCACTTTATTCCCCCGGGAAGCCCCCACATGGGAGGTTTATGGGAAGCCGGTGTAAAATCAGTGAAGCATCACCTTAAACGAGTTATTGGTGAAAACAGCGTTACAAATGAAGAATTTGCATCGCTGCTATGTCAAATCGAAGCAGTGCTAAACTCGCGTCCATTAGTCACTGTAAGGAGCGAAAACGATGGTGAGGACATATTAACGCCGGGACATTTTCTTATTATTTCTTTCTTTCTTATTTTTTGATCAAAGTAAGACAATCAGCTCTTTGGATAGATGGAAGCTTATTCAATGCATTTTTGCAATGCAGTGATTTTCGGAAGAAATGGAAGGAGGAGTATCTGGTTTCATTGCAACAGCGAACCAAATGGCGCCAAGAAAAGCCAAATCTGAACGAGGGACAGCTGGTTCTTATAAAACATGAGAACACTCAACCTGCAAGATGGCCAATGGAAAGAATCATTAGTACGACTAAAGGACAAGATGATAAAGTCCAGGTAGTCAAAGGGGAAGTAAAAAGATCGCTAAACAAGATCTGACAACTTCCTGTTAGCGAAGCAAAACCAGCTGAAGCTGCAACGCCATCTATAACGGAGTCAATGCATAAATGAAAGACGACTACTGGCCGTACATATGAACTCATTAAATGTACGCACAAGTTTATAGTGTGAACAGATATTAAAATAGAATAATATTAAGATTGAATTATGTTAAAATAGAATTATGATAAGATAGAATGATATTATGATGATTGATATTAAGATAAGATTAGATGATGTTAAGATTAAGACAAAGATGATGTTAAGATGTTAAGACAAAATGATATAACGATAGAATGATATTAAAATAGAATGATATTAAGATAGAATGGAGTTGAGATAGAATGATATTTAGATATTATTATGTTAAGATAGAGTGGTATTAAAATGGAATAATATAAGGATACAATTTTTATTAATTAATTATGGTAGAATGATACTAAGGTAGATTGATATTAAGATAGAATTATGTTAAGATAGAATGATGTTATGATAGAATGATATTAAGATTGAATTATGTTACATAGAATTATGTTAAGATAGAATGATATTATGATAGAAAGATATTAATATAGAGAGATATTAAGATAGAATTATGTTAAGATAGAAATTTATTAAAATTAAATTATGTCAAGAGAAAATGGTGTTAAGATAGATTGATATTAAGATAGTATTATGTTAAAATAGAGTGGAATTAAGATAGAATTATATTTGGATACAATGATATTATGATAGAATGATATTAAGGTAGAATGATATTAAGATAGGATTACGTAAAGATGGAATGTTTTTACGATAGAATTATATTAAGATTGAATGATATTAAGATTGAATTATGTTGAAATAGAATTATGTTAAGATAGAATGATATTATGATGATTGATATTAAGATAGAATTATGTTAAAACAAAATGATATTACGATAGAATGATATTAAAATAGAATGATATTAAGATAGAATGGAGTTGAGATAGAATGATATTAAGATAGAATGATATTAAGATTGAACTATGTTAAAATAGAATGATGTTAAGATAGAATGATATTATGATGATTGATATTAAGATATAATTATGTTAAGGTAGAATGATTTTACGATAGAAAGATGTTTAAATCGAATGATATTAAGATTGAATTTTGTTAAAATAGAATTATGGTAAGATAGAATGATATTATGATGATTGATATTAAGATAGAATTATGTTAAGACAAAATGATATTACTATTATATTATTAGTATGTTAAGATAGAGTGGTATTAAGATGGAATGATATTAGGATACAATGATATTATGATAGAATGAAATTAAGGTAGATTGATATTAAGATAGAATTATGTTAAGATAGAATTATGTTAAGATAAAATGATATTAATATTGAATTATGTTAAAATAGAATGATGTTAAGATAGAATGATATTATGATGATTGATATTAAGATATAATGATGTTAAGGTAGAATGATTTTACGATAGAAAGATGTTTAAATCGAATGATATTAAGATTGAATTTTGTTAAAATAGAATTATGGTAAGATAGAATGATATTATGATGATTGATATTAAGATAGAATTATGTTAAGACAAAATGATATTACTATTATATTATTAGTATGTTAAAAAAGAGTGGTATTAAGATGGAATGATATTAGGATACAATGATATTATGATAGAATGATATTAAGGTAGATTGATATTAAGATAGAATTATGTTTAGATAGAATTATGTTAAGATAGAATGATATTAAGATAGAATGATATTAAGATAGTAATATGTTAAGATTTAATGATATAAGGATAGAATGATATAAAGATAGAAAGATATTTAAATGCGTGATATTAAGATAGAAACATATTTAGATTGTTCGAGGTCAATTTATTAGGCAACGTAAGAATCTTTATTTGATAAATGGTATATGTATTACAACTTCATTCGACTACGGATTACGACTTACTGATCTATTAACAAAAAGCGAAGTTCTAGTCAGGGGTTGCCAGACGTAATTTAAAAGGTGACACGCAGCGTTGCCAGTAATATTAATATTCTCAACACTTCTTCTCAAAGCTGTATGTCTAACTTTACAAATTCAAACTAAAAATAAACATATTTAATGCAATCCCATCATACTAACAAATTTAACATGTTTAACCTTACACAAGTTTTTATTGTAGTTAGCACATCTGAAATTATACTTTTCGTTTATACATACTCGATTTCAATTTTCTTATTCGGGTACAAATCTCTTATATGATGACACCTAATGTCTATGTGCTTACTACGCGCATGAAATTTGGAGTTCTTTGCAAGGCTCAGTGCACTTTGGTTGTCACTGTATATCTTTATTGCCAGGACATCGCCGAAGCCCATTTCATCAACAAGTTTCATAATATACACCGCTTCCTTAGCTGCTGACGAAAGCACCACATATTCCGCCTCCGTAGTACTCAGTGCCACGACCGATTGCTTCGTGGAATCCCAAGTAAATGCAGTACCTGCAGCAAAGGAGGACCAGCCACTAAAGGACTTCCGATCACTGCTATCTCCAGCCCAGTCCGCGTCGACACAACCATGGATGGGCTGACCATTTCTTTGGTAGTGCAACTTCAGCTCTGTGGTGCCCTTCAAATATCGCAATATTCGTTTGGCACCCACTTCATGCTCCTTGTGCGGGTGGACATTCCGTTGTGCAAGCTTCGTTACGGAATGTAGGATATCTCGCCGGGTTGTCATCGCCAGATACATCAGTGAGCCAACCAATGACTGATACGCCTTTTGGTTGACACGTTGGCAGCTTTCTTCATTACATTTTACTTGAAAGCCTGCCTCCAATGGTAACGCATTCGCCTTACAGTTCTGCATATCGTACTCATTGAGAAGACTCTCAATAAACTGTTTGTGGCCAATATGGATACTGCCAAGCTCACCATCGCGCTCGATTTCCATACCCAGGAAATGTTTGAGGACGCCGCCATCAACCACATCAAATGCGCCAGGTACAAGCGCCTTCACGTTGTTCAGTTCTTGTTTGTTCAGCTCGCCACTATTAGGTCGTCAACGTATACGACAATAATAGTGAAGTTATTTCCAACCTTTCGTGTATATATGCAAGGTTCACTAACGCAAGGAACAAAGCCAAATCCTTGAAGCACCTCGTCCAACTTCTCGTTCCAGATACGGCGGCTTTGTTAGAGATCGTACAATGACTTTTGTAACTTCAACACGCGCTCAGGATAGCTCTTATTCACAAACCCTTCCGGTTGCTTCACATATACCACATCTGTCAGCTCGCTATTCACGTACGCGGACGCCACGTCCATCTGATGCATGTACATTTTGTACTCAACAGCCAGGGCTATCACCAACCTTATTGATGAATAACGTGCAACAGGAGAAAATGTTTCATTATAATTAATGCCAAAACGTTGAGCGCAACCCTTTGCGACAAACCGAGATTCGAATCGCTCCACTTTGCCCAAGTGATCTCTTTTCACAGAAAAAACCCATTTACAGCCAATCAGCTTTTCACCTTTAGGTAGCTCTTCCAATGACCATGTATTGTTGGCACGCAGCGAATCAATCTCTTTCAGCATCGAATCTCTCCATTCCTTAGCCTGCGCTGTGCCCAACGCCTCGCTGACTGTATTTGGCACCTGAATGTCATCGGCAGCTATGGCATTCACCACGTTGTATTGTTTACGTGGGCGTCCAGGTCGACCAGTATATAGGTTTTAAGGTCGCTCTGGGCCTCTCTTGCGGCCTCCTTGATTGTTGTCGTTGGTTTCTTCTGCTACTCCCTCAGTTTCATCGTGACTCTCTTCAGTGGCCGCAGCTTCTATAACAGGATTCACCTTATCTGCCACAAAGTCATCAAACTGCAGATCAACAGCGTCACATGCTGACTTTTTTTTTTTATTAATTTTATTTAAATTACATTTTGTTTTTTTTTAATAACAATGAGTAATGGTTGACTAGTTTTGAAGAAAGGAAAAAAGGTAGCGGCCCTTCCCATTGCAAGGATACGCTAATACTTTAATAATTTACTAATAATTTAATTCTGTTGGAGTTTTGCGTTTTAATCTTCTCGGTTCCAACTCTCTCATCGGTATTTGTCTCAGGTTTGAGTTTTGGTAGTTGATTTGTGTGTTTTTTGCTGCGTTTTTTAATAGTTTCGTTGACTGTCTCTATGTTTAAATCTTTATGGATATCTTCATTTCTAATATACCATTCGGCATTTGTTCTGAGCATTTTCGATTGCGTTCGCTGAATTAGCTGTAAGTGAGATTTACTGGCAGTTCCCCAGATTTCTATTCCATACGTCCATATTGGTTTTATTATCGCCTTGTATATTGCAATTTTGTAATGTAATTTTAGTTTTGAGTGTTTTCCTATTAGCCAGTTAAGTTTTCGAAATTTTTTTTATTTTATTTCGTTTATTTAGAATGTGCTGCTTCCATGTCAGTTTTGCGTCAATAGTTAGTCCAAGGTACTTGGCATATGGGCGTAACAATATTTGATTGTCGTTGATTTTAATTGCGAAGTTTTTGGGTTGTCGTTTTGTGTATATTACTTGTTGAGTTTTGTCTTTATTTATCTCGATACCCCATCTTTCAAACCAGGATACTGTTTGTGTCATGATTTGTTGTAGTGTACTTGCAGCTGTTTTTTCACACGCGCTTGACGAAATTAACACAGTATCATCTGCGAACCTAGCAATCATTGATCCAGGGATAGTTGGCGCTGGAATATCGGAGGTGTAAATCAGGTATAAGATGGGCCCAAGCACACTACCTTGGGGAACACCCGCTGACACTGGCATAACATCTGAGCATTCATTGTCATATTTGATATAGAAATATCTGTCCGTTATATAGCTTTGTAGGATGGTATATAGGTTGTCTGGTAGTATATTTCTTAGCTTATGCAACAGTCCTTTGTGCCATACTTTGTCAAATGCTTTAGCAATGTCCAAGTACACAGCATAGCAAAACTTCTTTTTGTCAAAATCTTCTGTTATTTTATTAATTACTCGATGGACCTGTTGGACAGTCGAGTGCTGCTTCCGAAAGCCGAATTGGTGAGGAGGTATTATATTTTTTTGTTTTAGGGTTGGCTCGATTCTATTTAATAGGACTTTTTCAAATACTTTTGAGAGGACAGGTAATAAAGTGATTGGTCTGTACGAACTTACAGTATTGGCGTTTTTTTTGGTTTTGGAATTGCTTTAATTTGGCCTACCTTCCAAGTTATGGGAAAGTATTGCAGTCGAAGGATTCCGTTAAACAGGTTTCTAATATAGGTGATTATAGCATTTGGTAGTTCTTTCAGAATTTTTCCTCCGATTGAATCATATCCGGGGGCTTTCTTGTTTTTTAATTTGTTTTATGTGCGATTTAATTTCTGCCTTTGTTATAGTTTTAATTGCACAATTTGAGTTGGTGATTTGTGTTGGAAGCTCAGCGTTGCCGTTGTCCATGTCATTTGTAAATGATGTTTTAAAGTGTTCAGCCAGAGTGTCTGCTTTTTCTTTGTTTGATCTCGCCCATGTGTTATTGTTTCTTTTTATAGGCGGCTTGTGTATAGTTGAGTTCGTCAATTTTTTGGTCGCTTTCCACAGAGAATAATTTGTCGATAAGGAGGTTCCGAGGTTGCTAAGGTAGTATTGTAGCCGGTTATCTTTGTCTGCCCTGAGAATTCTCTTGAGTTCGTCTGTTGCTCTATTAAGTTTGTTTTTATCTTCTGGATGCCTATTCTTTGCCATATCTTCCTAAGGTTACGCTTTTGCCTGATTTTGTCTTTAATAAAGGCGGGAGTTTTCTTTAATGCAATCATTTTTATAGATGGTGTCGATTGCGTTGCTGCATATATGATGTTGTCATTTAAATATGCTATTGCGGAGTCCAGTTCGTTGTTTGTCTTTAGAGAGATATTTATTTCCATGTTCTGTTCCAAAATCTCGCGAAACATATTCCAGTTTGTTTTGTGGTTAAATAAAGGGGGTCATTGTTATTTTCTTCTACCCCACCATGTAACGTAATTAATATTGGGGAGTGGTCGGAGGAGAGGTCTAGGCATGATTTTATTGTTAGGTTCTCGCATGTTATATTTCTTGTAATACAGAAGTCAATTAAGTCCGGTAGCTTGTTTGTGTCAGTTGGCCAGTAAGTCGGCTCGCCTGTGCTTAGGGCACGGCTATTATTGCTTCTTATTGCTTCATACAGTTGTCTTCCCTTTGCAGTGGTAAGTCTGGACCTCCAAGTTATGTGTTTGGCATTATAGTCACCTCCTGCCAAATACCGATTTCCCAGTGATTTTAGAAAATCGAGGTATTGGTCTTTTGTATTGTCAAATTTAGGTGGGCAATAAACTGCAGATATATTTATTGGACCCGTTGTGTCTGAGGTCGATATAGTAGTAGCCTGTATGTAGTCCTTTTTGAGTCCATTAAGCTCTATGCACTTTATGCTTTTTTTAATTATTACTGCAGTACCACCATGGGCCTTACCGTCCGGGTGATTAGTAGAGAATATATTATAGTTAGGTATGTTTATATAGGTTTTCTCAGTTGAGTGTGTTTCAGAAATGAGCATGACGTCAATTAGCTTTTCATTTAGGAATGTTTTCAGTTCAAGTAAATGGCGTGAAAGTCCGTTAGCATTCCAGATGGCGATTGTTAGGTGTTTATTTGTCAAGTTTAGATGCTAGAATCGTGACAATGTTCATCATATTTGTCATTTGGGCTATTAATTGTTTCATCAATTGTTTTAGTTCGTCAAAATCAATTTGTGCGGTTTGGCTTAATTGAGTTGGAGCAGGCTGTATATCAGGTACACTGGGAGTTTGGATTGCTGAGTTGGTTTGATGGCTAGTTACTTGGTTTCTATTTAAGACTTCGGCATAGGATATAGCTGGCGTCTTTAAGCTTGCTACGTTATTTGTTGTACTATATTGTGTCGTTTGATGATTTGTTTCTGTTACCGGTATTTCTTTTTTCCGGAGAGTTGGGTATTTTTGGATTTGCAGTGCTTTGTACACCATACAACCTTTATAGTTTGCAGTGTGGTTTTCACTGCATAGTGCGCATTTAATACTTGTTCGGTCCGATCTTGTATTAATAGTACAGGATGATGAGCTGTGTTTTCCAGCGCACTTTACACAAGTTGGGTCTTTGGTGCAGTAATTTTTAGTATGTCCATATTTTTGGCAGTTTGTACATTGGGGAAGTGTTTGCTTTGGTCGCGGTGGCTCAAAAATTACTTTGCAATGAAGAAGGTGCTCAATTTTATAAATGTCTTTATTGTTTTCTTTCATTTTGAGTTCAATAGAGAATAGAGACAATTGTTGTTTGGAGTCGTAGCGCTGGATGTTGTGTAAATTTATAACTTCATGCCCTTGCTGAGCTAGTTATACCCTTGAAAAAGGGTATTATAATTTTGTCCAGAAATGTGTAACGCATTAAAGGAAGCATCTCCGACCTCACAAAGTATATATATTTATGATCAGCATCAACAGCTGAGTCGATATAGCCATGTCCGTTTGTCCGTCTGTCCGTCTGTTTCTATGCAAAAAATAGACAGTAGTTTTAAAGCTAGCAATTTGAAATTTTTACCAGATCATTATTTTTGTTGCACGCAGATCAAGTTTAAGAATCGGTCGGATCGTACCACTATATCATATAGCTGCCATACAAACGACCGATATGAAAACAAGTCTTTGTATGGGGAACTTTTTTGTTTTTCAAGCTATTGCAATCGAATTCAATATTTATTTATTTGACATCGCCATACATGATTTGTGAAAGTTTGGTCCGGATCGGACTACTATATCATATAGCTGCCATACAAACGACCGATATGAAAACAAGTCTTTGTATGGAAAACTTTTTTGTTTTCAAGGGTATACCATCTTCGGCAAGCCGAAGATAACTTTTGTCACTTGTTCATTTATAATATCGTCTTTGTCTGTAGCATGATGGACGTTACGAAGGATTACCTTAAATCCTCTCTGGTCTTTTGGTCTGAAGGTGTAGTATTTGGTCGATTAGCTTTTAATAGTCCTAATATGTTGTGATAGTAAGTAGTTTCTAGTGGCTGTATTTTTATTTCATTAGTTGACAGTGCTTTAAGTTCATATCGTGTTTCTTCCAATGAATTTAAAGCAGTAGTTAGTGCGTATATATGTTTTCAACATTTTGAACATATATGGGGGGCGGTGTTTGCTTTTTTGTGCTCAATTTGCATTTGCGTATTTATAGTTGCATTTGTCCCATTGTCAGTTTGGTTTTCGTCTTCATCATCTTGTGTTAGTAGCTCAAAGCGGTTGCTTGAGTTTGGCTCGGCTAGCCATTACTCTTTGAGTTTGGCTTGAGTTTGGCTCGGCTAGCCAGTACTCTTTGAGTGTTTTTTGAGTAGCGGTTTGAGCTTTATTCTTCTGTTTCTTGTTGCCATTTAAAAGATCTTTGGAACCGTTTGGATTCGGACTGATTTTCTCGGTGACGTTTTAAGTTTTGTTGGTTTGGGAGAGAGGATTGAGTTTTGTTTATTGTTGTTGGAGCGGGTATGGAGGTTGTGGCCCACAACCCACAACTTGTGGGTGTTTTAATATTCGCTGAGGAAGAGCGTATCGGCATTGATGCATAGCAAACTGTAGTTGTTGTTGCTATAGTTGCTGTAGTTGTGGTATTTGTGTCTGAGGTTGTTGAGAGCGGAAGAGTTGAGAGTGGGAGAGCTGAGAGCGTAACTGCTGTGAGCGGGAGAGTTGAGTGTGTGTTCATTAGTATGGCGGAAGTTGTTGTTGGTATATTGTTTGTGTGATTTGATATGTGGGTGAGATGTAGGAGTTGTTTTTGTTTTGTTTTGCTTGAAGCTCTCGCTTCTGATTTTGAGCGCCGGGTGCGCTCATATTTTGTTTAGTTTATTGTTTTCACTTGTTTTTTGTTTATTTTATTCACAGGAATATATAGGGGTTTTTAAAACACATATAAATATGTATTAGCGTCTTTTCGCTTTTATATAATGGTTTCACTTGGGCTTGAATTTTGCACTTAGACTTCAATATTAACTGGAGCTTTGTTCGAAACACGTCCGTCGGGGTTGAAGATCAAGACTGGTTTTGAAGTTCAGCTAGTTTCACATCAGCAAAGTTTGCGGCTCCCTTGCTGCCACGTTTTACCAAGTCATCTTCTAGGAATATGACATCTCTAGCATCAAAAATCGTTTGCTTTTCAAGGTTGTGCAAACGATACGCCTTCGCAGTCTCGAAGTATCCGACCAACATGTATTCAACACCTTTTGGTTTGAACTTCTTCCGGTGAGTTTTATCCAGTACAATCGCCCTCGCGCCAAACACTCTCAGGTGAGATACCGATGGCTTCTTGCCCGACCACGCCTCGTACGGCGTCACTGCAGGCAACGTTGACGTCTCAGATCGATTTCGCAGATAGGCAGCCGTGTTAATAGCCTCTGCCCAAAACAACTCCTTAACAGACGCATGAACTAGTATTGCTCCGTGCCGTCTGCACCAATGTTCTATTGGCACGCTCCGCCACACCATTTTGCTGGAGAGTGTAGGGAACAGTTAGTTGCCGTTTTATGCCACTTAAAACTTCACTTTCATAGCGAACGGACGTGTTTTTTTTCTTGCGATCACTCGATTTTGTTATTATTTTTTTGCAAAAAACAAGCCGGCGTTTGTTAAGAAATTAATTATTTAAATCTAATACTTAAAACGATTCCATTCGCACTCGCGTCTGCGCGGTACCGTATTTGATGTGTTTAAATTATTTTATTTTTTTACCCAAGTAAGGTACTGTGCCCTATTTATTTCTATTCCCTTTTCTTACGTTTACTGCAATTTCTACTTTTGCAATAACTCTCTCTCTCCTAGTTTGCGCTCTTTTTTTCCATTACCCTTCCTTTGTATCACGCTCTTATTAAATAAGTACAGTGGTTTAAGGCTAATAGTTTGTCTAAAATTAATTGTTTGTTGCAATATATTTATTTATATATTTTAAATTTCAATTTTTTATCAACAAATAATTTGTATAATGGAATTTTATAGCATCTGCGCTATAAAATCGTACAATAAGCCGATTTCCTCGTCCCAGCCTAGCATCCCCTGTTGGCTGTGTGAAAACTTAGTACATAGTTAATGTGCCGGTTTCACCGCCTCAGTTTCGGATGCAATCTCTAGAATTGCTGGTTTTTACTTTTGCTGCAGTGGTTGTCGCGCGGTTTAAAAAGAGAATGCGAACGTTCATGCGGCAAACTAAAAACGGTTTCAAAGAGTCTCGGTGGTTTCCGTAAAATCAACGACCAACTCTCTGCGCTGGATTCCCAATTTAGCAGCCTTCAGCTACTAAATGAATCTCCAAAGCATAAAAAAACCGCTATTAGGGACTCCGTATGCACTGATATCGCTATTCAGCCCGATCAGCCGACGACCATGCAGCCGCTCATAACTCTTACTACCCTAAGAGCAGGAGTTGGAAACACAAATGTGGTTTCGGAATTTGACTCCATAATCGAACATAACTCGTCTGAATTACCATCCAGGGTATCACTTCAAGTGATTCTTCCGGGACGAGTAGAGTCGACCCCCTTAAAATCCACTGCTAATGGTAAGCCACCGTCCGGACTCCGGTACGGACTGATGTCGCGGTCTTACCAACCGTAACACCACAGCCCTTACAGGTGATTCTCCCCTCTAAAAACATATTTATTTCACGGCTGGCCCCTGACACCTCAGAGATTTATATCTCGGCATATATCAAGCAAAATCTAAGGCCGTTGTTAGAGTGGAGGACATTAGGAAATGTAAATATACTTACTCGAGGCTTACGTCATATTTTAAGATACGTGTACCTTTGCCGATGTTCGACACGACCTGTTCGCCCAGTTTTTGGCCGGAGAACATATTCGTACAAGAACATCAGCCGAGTACAGTTAAAAACAAGTAACAAAAGTTATCTTCGGCTTGCCGAAGATGGTATACCCTTGAAAACAGAAAGGTTTTCCATACAAAGACTTTTTTTCATATCGGTCGTTTGTATGGCAGCTATATGATATAGTGGTTCGATCCGGACCAAGCTTTTTCAAATCGTGTATGGCTATGTCAAATGAATAAATGTTGAATTCGGTTGCAATAGGTTGAAATACAAAAAAATTTTCCATAGAAAGACTTGTTTTCATATCGGTCGTTTGAATGGCAGCTAAATTATATAGTGGTCCGATCCGACCGATTCTTAAACTTGATCTGCGTGCAACAAAAAATAATGATCTGGTAAAAATTTCAAAACGCAATGATATTAAAATAGAATTATGTATAGATAGAGCTATATTAAGATCGTATTATGTTAAGATAGAGTGGTTCTAAGATAGAATAATATTTGGATACAATGATATTATAATAGAATTATATTAAGATAGAATAATATTAAGATATAAATCTATTAGGATAGAATGCTACAAAAATAAAATGATATTAAGATAGAATGATATTAAGATAGAATTATGTTAAGATAGAATTATGTTAAGATAGAATGATATTATGATTGATATTAAGATAGAATTATGATAAGATAGAATGACATTATGATAAAGTGATGTTAGGATAGAAGGACATTTAAATGGAATGATATTAAGTTAGAATGATATTAGCATAGAACAATATTAGGAGAAAACAAGTGGGAAAAGTTATCTACAGCTTGCCGAAGATGGTATACCCTTGAAAACAAAAAAATTCTACTCCTAATTCCATACAAATATGATATAGCTATATGATATAGTGGTCCGATCCGGACCAAACTTTCACAAATCCTGTATGGCTTAATCAAATAAATAAATGTGGAATTCGATTGCAATAGGTTAGAAAACAAAACAGTTTTCCATACAAAGACTTGTTTTCATATCGGTTCGTTTGTATGGCAGCTATATGATATAGTGATCCGATCCAGACAAAACTTTCACAAATTATGTATGGCTATGTCATTAGAATAAATGTTGAATTCGGTTGCAATAGATTGGAAAACAAAAAAGTTTTCCATACAAAGACTTGTTTTCATATCGGTTTTTATCGGTTCGTTTGTATGGCAGCTATATGATATAGTGATCCGATCCCGACAAAACTTTCACAAATTATGTATGGCTATGTCATTAGAATAAATGTTGAATTCGGTTGCAATAGCTTGGAAAACAAAAGTTTTCCATACAAAGACTTGTTTTCATATCGGTCGTTTGAATGGCAGCTATATGATATAGTGGTCCGATCCGACCAATTCTTAAACTTGATCTGCGTGCAACAAAAACAATGATCTGGTAAAAATTTAAAAACGCTAGCTTTAAAATTACTGTCTATTTTTTGCATAGAAACAGACGGACAGACGGACATGGCTATATCGACTCGGCTGTTGATGCTGATCAAGAATATATATACTTTGTGGGGTCGGAGATGCTTCCTTTAATGCGTTACACATTTCTGGAAAAAATTTTAATACCCTTTTTCAAGGGTATAAAAAATTATGTTACATGAAATTTATTAAGATTAAATTATGTTAAGAAAGAATGGAGTTAAGATAGAATGATATTAAGATAGTATTATGTTAAGATAGAGTGGTATTAAGATGGAATGATATTAGGATAATTATATTATGGTAGAATGATATTAAGGTAGAATGATATTAAGATAGAATTATGTGAGTGTAGAATTTGGATAGAATGATATTAAGATAGAAATAGTTAAGATAGAATAATATTAAAAAAGAATGATATTATAATAGAATGATATTAAGATTAAATTTTGTCAAATAGAATTAGTTAAGATAGAATGATATTATTATGAATGATATTAAGATCGAATTATAAAGATAGAATGATATTAGGATAGAATGATATTAAGAAAGATAGATTGAGAAAGAATGATATTCAAATAAAATTATATTAAGATTGCATGATATTATATTATATTATATAAAATAATCTTTAGATAGAATTATGTTAAGATAGAATTATGTTAAGGAAGAATTTGATAAGATAGAATGATATTAGGATAGAATGATATTAGGATAGAATGATTTTAAAATAGAATGATATTAAGATTGAATTATGTTAAAATAGAAATAGTTAAGATAGAATGATATTAAGATAGAATGATATTAAAATAGAATGATATGAATATAGAATGATATTAGGATAGAATGATATTAATGATAAAATTAGTAGATAGATATATGGATGAATATATTTAAATTGAATATATTAAGATAGAACGTTTGGAATATATTATATAGAATGAATAAGTAGAATATATGAGATAGATAGTTAAGATAGAATGAATAGGATGAATGAATTAAGAAGAATGAAATTTAGAAAGAAGTTAAGGAAAATGATATTAAGATAGAATGATTTATGAATGATAGTGAATAAGATAGATGATATAGGATAATGATATTATATGATGATATTAAGATAGAATAGTTAAGATAGACTGGGATAGAATATAGGTTAAAGGATTTAAAATAGAATGATTTTAAGATAAACCGATATTAAGATAGAAGGATAGTAAGATGAATGATATTAAGTAAGAATAATGTTAAGATAGTATTATGTTTAGTGGAATAATATAAGATAGAATGGTGTTAAACTGAAATAAGATGAAAGTTAAATAGAATGATATTGGATGAATAATATTAGGATATAAGGATATTAAAATAGAATGATATTAAGATTGAATGATATTAAGAAAGTATAATGTTAAGAAAGAATGATATTAAGATAGAATAATATTAAGATAGTATTATGTTCAGTCGGAATAAGCTACAATGAAATTAAGATAGAATTATGTTAAGATAGAGTGATATTAATATCGTATTATGTTAAGAAAGAGTGGTATTAAGATAGAATGATATTAAGATACATGATATTATAATAGAATAATATTAAGATAGAATTATGTTTATTATAGTTCTTCCTGTGATGAATGTTCAACTTAGACTAAGACAATGTTGCGTCATGCAAGGCGCTTACAAATATTTATATAAGTGTGACTTATACTTATACAAATGTGCAGAAACAATGAAGAGTTCGTATAAGAGTGCGTTGCCAATAGCAATATGTATATTTCTCACACTCCTTCTGAACGCAATTATACAAATTTTTGATTTACTTCATACCTAACATACATGTGAATTTTATATACTTAACTTTACACAATTTTAGTTAGGATATTAGCTATCATATTTTCAGTGGGTACATTGTTAATTTCCACGAATTTATTCTTAACCATTTCCCGTACATGGTGATATTTGATGTCAATGTGTTTGCTGCGTGCATGAATTTCGAGCCTTACAGACACTGTGCACTTTGATTATCGCTGTTGATTTGTATGGCGTAGTCGTCACAAAATCCCATTTCACGCATCACCTTGCGTACGTTGCTTCTTTTGCAGCCGTCGATAGTGCAATGTACTCCGCCTCAGTGCCGCTCAAAGCTACCACACCTTGTTTCTTGCTTTCCCATGAAAAGGCTGCCCCGGCTGCGATGAAGGCCCAGCCACTGAAAGATTTTCGGTCCGTGATGTCTCCAGCCCAATCAGCATCGACGAAGTAATATACAGGCTTTCCAGTCTTCTTATACTGTAGACAGTGCCCCTCAAGTACCTCAGTATATTTTTAGCAGCTGCCTCGTGCTCCTGATGTGGATCCGCATTCTGCTGTGCAAGTTTTACGACTGAGTGTAGTATATCCGGCCGTGTTGTTATTGCAAAATACATTAGAGAACCTATCAGTGATTGATAGCTCGTTTGGTCTACACGCTTGCAGTCGTCGTGATCGCATTTCACTTGAAATCCTGCTTCGAGAGGTATAGCATTAGATTTTCAGTTTTGCATACCATACTCACGTAAGAGATTTTCAATATATTGCTTATGGCCAACATTTATGTTGCCAGTCTCGCCTTCACGATCTATTTCCATTCCAAGAAAATGGTTCAACTGGCCGCCATCGGTGACGTCGAATTCGTCAGCAATCGACATTTTTATTCTTTTTAGGTCATCTTTGCTGGTAGGGGCCACAATCATGTCACCTACATACATCACTATGATGCCTAATGTTTGACCTTGTCGCCGTATGTATAGACACGGCTCGCTGGCGCAGGGGTTGAAGTCCATCTTCACCAAAACAGAATTTAGCTTCTCATACCACTCACGCCCACTCTGCTTTAAGCCGTACAAAGATTTGTTCAGCTTTAACACACGCTCAGGGAACTTCTGGTCAACAAATCCCTCTGGTTGGCGCATAAACACCAAATCTCGCAGTTGACTATTGATATAAGCAGAAGAAACATCCATTTGATGAACATACATACCATGCTCAACTGCCAGAGCAATCACCAGCCTGATCGTAGAATACCTCGCCACTGGTAAGAAAGTTTCACTGTAGTTTATGCCAAAGCGCTGCGCACAGCCTTTAGCCACTAAACGGGACGTGAATTTATCCACCTCGCCATTTTTGTCACGCTTGACGGCGAACACCCATCTGCTACCAATGGCCTTCTTTCCTTTAGGTAGGTCAGTCAACGTCCACGTTTTGTTGGCTTGTAGACTTGCTATCTCCTTCTGCATCGATGCCTGCCAAAATTTGGCATGATGAGAATTCAAAGCTGCATCCAAAGTTCCAGGCACTGATATATCATCAGTTGTCAAAACATTGAGTATGTTATACTGCTTTCGAGGGCGTCCGGGTTGCCCAGTGTGGATAAGCTTTGGTCGTCCAGGTCCTCTCTTCCCGCAATCATCAGCTATGTCGACTTCCAAATCTCCTTCTCCAATACTAGCTGCTTCTTGTTGCTGTTCATGATGATTCGTACCGTCCAGTGACACATCGTCAACATTGTCGTTACATGCAGAATTAGACTCGTCCATCACCAACGTGACCTCAGTACTGTTTGTTGATCCCTGATCTCTCACACTGTCGTCTGTAAGGGAATCTTCAAGAAATATAACATCTCGTGCCTCTGTTACCTTCCTTGTTTTTGGGTCTAACATACGATATGCCTTTGCTGTTGCAGAATAGCCAAAAAACACTCGCTCCTCACCTTTAGGTTGAAACTTCTTGCTGTGCGTCCTGTTAAGTACGATAGCTCTACTACCGAATATTCGTAGATGACTTACGCCTGGTTTCTTGCCATTCCATGACTCGTAAGGTGTCATATCGGTCAACGTCGAAGTCTCAGAGCGGTTGCGTAGATATGCAGCTGTATTTATGGCCTCTGCCCAAAAACTCTCGTCGAGATCAGCATGCTGCGTGCCATCTCCACCAACGTACGGTTCGCTCGTTCTGCCACACCATTTTGCTGTGGTGTATGAGGCACAGTAAGCTGCCTCCTTATACCATTGCTGTTTAGAAATTGTTGAAATGCGCTACTCAAATACTCGCTCCCGTTATCACTTCTCAGACACTTTATTTTCCTACCAGTTGATGTTTCCGCAATTGCTTTAAATTCTTTGAACTTATCAAAAATTTCACTTCGCGTCTTCAAAAAACAGACGTTAACGTAACGTGCTTTATCGTCAATAAAAGTAGCAAAGTAACGAGCATCGCCAACCGAACTCTTATGCTCATATGATCCTTTGATCTTCAACCCCGACGGACGTGTTTTTAACAAAGCTCCAGTTAATATTGAAGTCTAAGTGCAAAATTCAATCCCAAGTGAAAACCATTATATAAAAGCGAAAAGACGCTAATACATATTTATATGTGTTTTTTTTTTTTTACAAAACCCCATATACTCCTGTGAATAAATAAACAAGAAACAAGTGAAAACAATAAACTAAACAAAATATAAGCGCACCCGGCGCTCAAAATCAGAAGCGAGAGCTTCAAGCAAAACAAAACAAAAACAACTCCTACATCTCACTCACCCACATATCAAATCATACAAACAATTACCAAAACTTGCACCCGCAGAGTGATGAAAGAGCGCGATCTTGCTCTCCAGCATTGGAGAGACCCAACAATTACTCTCAGCAACGAAGACCAGAATGCGCGCCAAATTTACCCGCGCGTATACCATCAACAACTTCCGAGATATTAATGAACACACACTCAACGCTCCCGCTCACAGCAGTTACGCTCTCAGCTCTCCCACTCTCAACTCTTCCGCTTTCAACAACCTCAGACACAAATACCACAACTACAGCAACTATAGCAACAACAACTACAGTTTGCTATGCTTCGATGCCGATACGCTCTTCCTCAGCGAATATTAAAACACCCACAACCTCAATACCCGCTCCAACAACAATAAACAAATCTCAATCCTCTCTCCCAAAACAACAAAACTTAAAACGTCACCGAAAAAATCAGTCTCCAAACGGTTCCAAAGATCTTTTAAATGGCAACAAGAAACAGAAGAATAAAACCCAAACCGCCACTCAAAAAACACTCAAAGGGTACTGGCTAGCCGAGCCAAACTCAAGCAACCGCTTTGAGTTACTAGAACAAGATGATGAAGACGAAAACCAAACTGACAATGGGACAAATGCAACCATAAATGCGCAAATGCAAATTGAGCACAAAAAAGCAAAACCGCCCCCCCATATATGTTCAAAATGTTGAAAACATATACGCACTAACTACTGCTTTAAACTCATTGAAAGAAACACGATATGAACTTAAAGCACTGTCAACTAATGAAATAAAAATACAGCCACTAGAAACTACTCACTATCACAACATATTAGGACTATTAAAAGATAAATCGACCAAATACTACACCTTCAGACCAAAAGACCAGAGGGGATTTAAGGTAATCCTTCGTAACGTCCATCATGCTACAGACAAAGACGATATTATAAATGAACTAGCCCAGCAAGGACATGAAGTTATAAATTTACACAACATCCAGCGCTACGACACCAAACAACCATTGCCTCTATTCTCTATTGAACTCAAAATGAAAGAAAATAATAAAGACATCTATAAAATTGAGCACCTTCTTCATTGCAAAGTAATTTTTGAGCCACCGCGACCAAAGCGAACACTTCCCCAATGTACAAACTGCCAAAAATATGGACATACCAAAAATTACTGCACCAAAGACCCAACTTGTGTAAAATGCGCTGGAAAACACAGCTCATCATCCTGCACTATTAATACAAGATCGGACCGAACAAGTATTAAATGTGCACTATGCAGTGAAAACCACACTGCAAACTATAAAGGTTGTATGGTGTACAAAGCACTACAAATCCAAAAATACCCAACTCTCCGGAAAAAAGAAATACCGGCAACAGAAACAAATAATCAAACGACACAATACAGTACAACAAATAACGTAGAAAGCTTAAAGACACCAGAAATATCCTATGCCGAAGTCTTAAATAGAAACCAAGTAACTAGCCATCAAACCAACTCAGCAATCCAAACTGCCAGCGTACCTAATATACAGCCTGCTCCAACGCAACTAAGCCAAACCGCACAAAATGATTTTGACGAACTAAAACAATTGATGAAACAATTAATAGCCCAAATGACAAATATGATGAACATAATCACGATTCTAGCATCTAAACTTGACAAATAAACACCTAACAATCGCCATCTGGAATGCTAACGGACTTTCACGCCATATACTTGAATTAAAAACTTTCCTAAATGAAAAACTAATTGACGTCATGCTCATTTCCGAAACGCACTCAACTGACAAAACATATATAAACATACCAAACTATAATATATTCTCTACTAATCACCCGGACGGTAAGGCCCATGGTGGTACTGCAGTAATAATTAAAAAAAGCATAAAGTGCATAGAGCTTAATGGATTCAAAAAGGACTACATACAGGCTACTACCATATCGACCGCAGACACAACGGGTCCAATAAATATATCTGCAGTTTATTGCCCACCTAAATTTAACAACACAAAAGACCAATACCTCGATTTTCTAAAATCACTGGGAAATCGGTATCTGGCAGGAGGTGACTATAAACACATAACATGGAGGTCCAGACTTACCACTGCAAAGGGAAGACAACTGTATGACGCAATAAGAAGCAATAATAGCCATGCCCTAAGCACAGGCGAGCCGACTTATTGGCCAACTGACACAAACAAGCTACCGGACTTAATTGACTTCTGTATTACAAGAAATATAAATTGCGATAACCTAACAATAAAATCATGCCTAGACCTCTCCTCCGACCACTCCCCAATATTAATTACACTACATGGTGGAGTAGAAGAAAACAACAATGACCCCCCTTTATTTAACCACAAAACAAACTGGAATATGTTTCGCGAGATTTTGGAACAGAACATGGAAATAAATATCTCTCTAAAGACAAACAACGAACTGGACTCCGCAATAGCATATTTAAATGACAACATCATAAATGCAGCAACGCAATCGACACCATCTATAAAAATGACTACATCAAAGAAAACTCCCGCCTTTATTAAAGAAAAAATCAGACAAAAGCGCAACCTTAGGAAGATATGGCAAAGGACTAGGCATCCAGAAGATAAACAGAAACTTAATAAAGCAACAGACGAACTCAAGAGAATTCTCAGGGCAGACAAAGATAACCGGCTACAATACTACCTTAGCAACCTCGGAACCTCCTTATCGACAAATTATTCTCTGTGGAAAGCGACCAAAAAATTGACGAACTCAACTATACACAAGCCGCCTATAAAAAGAAACAATAACACATGGGCGAGATCAAACAAAGAAAAAGCAGACACTCTGGCTGAACACTTTAAAACATCATTTACAAATGACATGGACAACGGCAACGCTGAGCTTCCAACACAAATCACCAACCCAAATTGTGCAATTAAAACTATAACAAAGGCAGAAATTAAATCGCACATAAAACAAATTAAAAACAAGAAAGCCCCCGGATATGACTTAATCGGAGGAAAAATCCTGAAAGAACTACCAGACGCTATAATCATCTATATTAGAAACCTGTTTAACGGAATCCTTCGACTACAATACTTTCCCATAACTTGGAAGATAGGCCAAATTAAAGCAATTCCGAAACCGAATAAAAACGCCAATACTGTAAGTTCGTACAGACCAATCACGCTATTACCTGTCCTCTCAAAAGTATTCGAAAGAGTCCTATTAAATAAAATCGAGCCAACCCTAAAACAGAAAAATAGAATACCTCCTCACCAATTCGGCTTCCGGAAGCAGCACTCGACTGTCCAACAGGTCCATCGAGTAATTAATAAAATAACAACAGATTTTGACGAAAAGAAGTTTTGCTATGCCGTGTACTTGGACATTGCTAAAGCATTTGACAAAGTATGGCACAAAGGACTGCTGCATAAGCTAAGAAATATACTACCAGACAACCTGTATACCATCCTACATAGCTATATAACGGACAGATATTTCTATATCGAATATGACAATGAATGCTCAGATATTATGCCAGTGTCAGCGGGTGTTCCCCAAGGTAGTGTGCTTGGGCCCATCTTATACTTGATCTACACCTCCGATATTCCAGAGCCAACTATCCCTGGATCAATGATTGCTACGTTTGCAGATGATACTGTATTAATGTCGTCAAGCGCGTGTGAAAAAACAGCTGCAAGTACGCTACAACAAATCATGACACAAACAGTATCCTGGTTTGAGAGATGGGGCATCGAAATAAATAAAGACAAAACTCAACAAGTAATATACAAGTTAACAACTAAGAGCGCACATATTCATGTTAACAATTAAGAGCACACAAATACCAAGTTAATTCATATAAACAATGCTGACGCGCCCAAACTGAGTTCAGCGCTCTGCGCCACGAACGATCAGCAACAGCAATCGGACACCCCTTATCCGGGGTACCGAGCTATGTTGCATAAATGCTGAGTCGGCTTGCCGACCATGGTTTTATGGCGTGATGCATTGGAGCCACAGTAGATTTACAGTTTTCATATTCTTTTGTATTCAGTTCTAAGCAAGACCTTTATAAATAAAGACGTTGCGACTCCGGCAATTGGCCGATAAATATATTTATTTGATTTAATCTTTACACGCTGAGCCCGAAGGCCAGTGTCAGCAAAGGGGGCAAAGTCACGCCCTCCACCATAATCTACCTAAGAGGACATTCCGCCTGGGTAACACCAGGACCAGGGGATCATCCATCTTTGAGGAACCTACCGGACCATCCATAAAGGAGAACACTGGATAATAGGACCTACATAATTGGCGCCCGACGTGCATTTAGAACCTGCACCTAGTTATATCTTAACATAACAACGTAGTTGAGAATACAAGCCATGTAAGTTTGATTAATGAAGTCACTCGGCAACCTTAAGAATTTAGTGTGGAATATTAAATAAATAAAAAAAAGCTAACAGCCATTTTTTTGCATGCTTTTAGGGAGCATTATTTTCCACAGCATACTTTTACCAAGTTACAATTCTGTAGCATACCCCAAGTTACCCGCTCGTTTCAATTGCATACTTTTACCAAGCGTAAATTCTACAGCATACCCTAAGTTACTTTGAACTTCTGCCCAAAGGAATTAATAAGAAATAATTATTTCTTCTGCGCATACCTTTTCCTTGTTTGTTTGTAGGGAAAAAATTTCTTTTTCCTTTGTGTCGCCTTCTATTTCTCGCGTGTGCAAATATCGCGCCTCGTATGGCCGATCAACCGTGTTCGGAAAGAATTAAATTGCGTGGTGTCAACCAATAGTAAATGAGTTGGACGGCATATAGAGGCATAAAAGTCGAGTGCGATAGTGACGACGAGTTTGATTTAGAGCCCGTAGGTTTTCGTCCGAATACTACAGGTAGCACTGCAGCCATGGACGCCGCACAGCTTCAAGCTATTATAGCGGGAGCTGTTAGCCAGGCTTTGACTGAACAGGAAAACAGACTTAAGAGGGATTTCCAGGCACAATTAGATGAGGTAAAACAACAGATGCAACACTTGCGTGTGGAAGCACCACAAGTAGAGACATACCAAAAAATAACCGCAGGCCCTGAAGTACGGTGCGACATCAAGCTTGACATTGTGAAGACAATGCCAGACTTTTCGGGAGAGCAGGACGACTATGTGTCATGGCGGCAGTCAGCCGTGGACGCATACGAGATCTTCAAACGGTATAATGGTAGCGAGGCGCATTACCAGGCCGTTTCGATTATCAGAAACAAAATTAGGGGGCCAGCAAGAGGGCTGCTAGTTGCCCATAACACAGTCCTAAATTTCGATGCCATTATTGCTCGACTAGACTGCACCTACGCGGACAAAACGTCGCTGCGTGTACTTAGGCAGGGACTCGAAACAGTTAGGCAAGGGGAGCTTAGCCTCATGCAATATTACGACGATGTAGAGAAACGGTTGACATTAATAACAAACAAGATAGTTATGACTCACGAACCGGACAGTGCTATTCTTTTTAATAATGAAGTTAGAGAGGATGCTCTCCACGCGTTCATTGCCGGTCTAAGGAAGCCCTTGAGGGCCATAGTCTTGCCGGCGCATGACCGGTCAAAGGCGTCAGAGGGTGCAGAACACCATCCAACAGGCTGACGATAAAAACGACAGCGAATATGATGGCGCGGCCGCAGCGGCCGTTACCGAGATAGATGACGAGTCTGATGAAAATGATCAGATCAATTTTTAGGGAGCGCTCCCGACTGCCGTTCATTGAACGCCAGTTACATGGGAGGAAATTGAAAATTTTAATAGACACAGGGGCGGCGAAAAACTACATCAAGCCCGTAAAAGGAGCTAAAAAATGTGGTGCCGGTCAAATCCCCTTTCACAGTTAGTTCCATCCACGGTTCTAACACAGTTAAACAGAAATGTTTAATTAACATTTTCGGGAAAACAGCGGATTTTTTCCTTTTGGACACATTAACACTTTTCGATGGCATTATTGGATTTGATTTTCTAGCTCAAGTTGGAGCAAAGCTAGACACAGAAAAAGGCACAATCAACTATGGTTCTGTTGTTGAAGAGCTACAGCATCATAGCTGCGACGATGTAAACTTCACTAACGTGAATGACGCTACGGTGCCAGAATCTGTAAAAACCGAATTTAGAACCATGATCGCAAACAGATCTAAGGCATTTTCAGCCTCTAACGAGGCACTGCCGTTTAATACTTCTGTTGTTGCCACAATTCGCACAAGCGATGATAAGCCGGTATATTCCAAATTATACCCGCACCCCATGGGTGTGTCTGAGTTTGTTAAGCGAGAAATCGCAGACTTACTGCAGAAAGGCATTATTAGAACCTCAAGGTCGCCGTACAACAATCCAACATGGGTTGTTGACAAAAAAGGCCATGACGAACTGGGGAACAAAAATAAGCGTTTGGTTATAGACTTTAGGAAACTTAACGAAAAAAACCATCGCTGATAAGTACCCAATGCCAAACATCCCCATGATACTGGCAAATTTAGGAAAAGCTAAGTACTTCACAACGTTAGATTTGAAGTCCGGCTACCACCAGATATACTTGGCCGAACATGACCGTGAAAAAGACCTCTTTTTCGGTGAACGGCGGAAAGTATGAATTTTGTCGATTACCGTTCGGATTGAAGAATGCGGGAAGCATCTTCCAAAGAGCGATCGACGATGTCCTAAGGGAACAAATTGGCAAGTCATGCTACGTTTATGTAGATGACGTCATTATTTTTTCTGAAAATGAAAACGACCATGTTAAGCACATAGATTGGGTCTTAAAAAGCCTGTGTGATGCCAACATGAAGGTGTCCAACGAGAAGACGCACTTTTTTAAGCAAAGCGTTGAGTACCTTGGATTTATTGTCACCAATGGAGGTGCAAAAACCGACCCAGAAAAGGTAAAGGCCATAAAGGAATACCCAGAGCCTACAAATTTGTATGAGCTAAGGTCATTTTTGGGTCTGGCCAGTTATTACCGCTGCTTCGTTAAAGACTTTGCGGCGATCGCTAGGCCGTTGACGAGCCTGATGAAAGGAGAAAACGGCTCCATCAGCAAGCACATGTCCAGGAAGACTCCCATCGAGTTCGGTGATTTGCAGAGAGATGCGTTCGAGAGGCTGAGAAATGTCTTGGCTTCTGAAGATGTAATTCTCAGATACCCTGATTTCAAGAAGCCATTCGATCTAACGACGGACGCTTCCGAAAACGGTATCGGTGCAGTCCTATCGCAAGATAAAAGACCCATCACTATGATCTCCAGGACCCTTAAAGAAAGCGAGTCACACTACGCCACGAATGAAAGAGAGTTGTTGGCCATAGTGTGGGCCTTAGGCAAGTTGCAACACTACCTGTATGGCACTCGCGATATTAACATTTATACGGACCACCAACCGTTGACATTCGCGGTATCCGATCGGAATCCAAATCCGAAAATAAAAAGATGGAAAGCGTATATCGATGATCATAACGCAAAAATCCACTACAAACCGGGAAAAGACAACCATGTGGCGGACGCTCTTTCCAGGCAGAACGTTAATGCTTTACAAAGTGAGCCTCCGTCAGACGCTGCGACTATTCACAGCGAACTGTCACTGACCTACACGGTCGAAGCAACAGACCAGCCAGTGAACTGCTTCAGAAACCAAATTGTTGTAGAAGAAGCACGTTTCCGACTAAAGCGAAGCTTGGTGTTGTTTCGTAGTAAAACTCGCCACTTAATCAATTTCGCCGACAAAAGCACCATTTTGGAAATGCTAAAGGAGGTCGTAAACCCCGATGTCGTGAATGCGATACACTGCGATCTACCCACCCTGGCAAGTTTTCAACACGACCTAATTGTTCATTTCCCGGCTACGCAGTTTCGATACTGTAAAAATATTGTAATGGACGTTACCAATCGAAATGAGCAGTTGGAAATTGTCACGACAGAGCACAATCGTGCACACAGGGCAGCGCAGGAGAATACCAAGCAAATCCTCCGCGATTACTATTTCCCCAAAATGAGCAGCCTGGCAAAGGAAGTGGTTGCAAATTGTAAGATATGCACCAAAGCCAAATATGACAGGCACCCTAAGAAACAGGAGCTCGGGGAAACACCTATTCCTAGCTATACCGGCGAAATGCTGCACATTGATATCTTCTCAACCGATAGGAAGCAATTCTTAACGTGCATTGACAAGTTCTCAAAGTTTGCAATAGTGCAACCAGTGCTGTCCAGAACAATAGTGGACGTCACAGGGCCCCTACTTCAACTCGTAAATTTGTTCCCCAAAATCAAGACAATATATTGCGACAACGAAGCCGCCTTCAATTCAGAGACTATTACCTCGTTACTTAAGAACAGCTACCACATTGACATTGTCAACGCGGCCCCCGCTGCATAGCTCGTCAAACGGCCAGGTGGAACGATTCCACAGCACCTTGTCAGAGATCGCCAGGTGTCTTTAACTAGACAAGAAGATTAGCGATACGACAGAATTAATCTTGAGGGCAACGGTAGAATATAATAAGACCCTACATTCTGTCACTCAGGAGAAACCGGTCGATATCCTCCACTCGGGTTCCGATGATCGCTGCCTAGGCATCAAAGACAAGCTGGTAAAGGCCCAAAAAAATAACATCGAAAGATGCAACCCAGCTAGGCAAAACCGTGTTTTTGAGGTAGGAGACGAGGTTTTTGTTAAAAACAACAGAAGGTTAGGAAACAAGCTAACCCCGTTATGCACAGAACAAAAAGTGCAAGCAGACCTGGGAACGTCTGTTCTTATTAAGGGGAGGGTGGTCCACAAGGACAACCTCAAATAAAAAATTCCCACTTTTATTTTCCTATTCCTAATTGTAAGCCAGATTTAAGTAAATATGCCGTGGTCTCATTCTACGTTTGGTTTGCAGGTTCGCCCTCGTAACACTCATCACCCTGGCAGTGGCAAATGCACGGATTACCGACTTTTCCCACGCCAAGTACATTCCCGTCGTAGATGGAGATGTACTGGTGTTCGAACATCGTAACTGCCTGAGGCATTCGAGCAACCTGTCTGATTATATTTACATGGTAGATGAAACAAAGAAATTGTCCGCTTCCTTTCCACAGTCGCATATGCGCAAGTTGTTAGACGTAGATACAGATCACCTGGTAAACTTGTTGTCCGTTTTAAAAATACACCACCGTATCGCTAGAAGCTTAGACTTCCTGGGTACAGCTCTTAAGGTAGTTGCGGGAACTCCCGACGCCTCAGATTTTCTAAAGATCAAAATGACCGAAGCTCAGCTGGTAGATTCCAACTCCAGGCAAATAAATATAAATTCCGAAACCCAAATACAAATAAACAAACTTACCGACACCGTTAACAGAATTATTAAAGCCCGAAACAACGACTTGGTCGACACCCCGCATCTGTACGAGGCATTGCTAGCGAGAAATAGAATGCTGGCAACAGAAATCCAAAATTTAATTCTAACAATAACATTGGCTAAAGCTAACATAGTAAATCCCACAATCCTTAATCATGCCGATTTGAGCTCATTAATTGAACAAAACACTCCAATAGTTAGCTTATTAGAAGCCTCTAAAATTAGGGTTCTTCAGTCCGACAGCATTATTCACATACTAATAGCCTATCCCAGGGTGAAGGTAAAATGTAAGAAGGTCCTCGTATTCCCAGTATCACATTATCAGACAATCCTGCGACTCGATGAAGACACCTTAGCGGAGTGTGAGGAAGACACCTTTTCGGTCACCGAGTGCGTGGAGACCACGCACAACACTTTCTGCGAGCGGTCGCGACGCGATACCTGCGCCCGCTCACTCCATGCGGGAAATACAGCCCAATGCCACACGCAATCCAACCACCTTAGGGCAGTAATGCCTATAGATGACGGCATAGTTATCATCAACGAGGCAACAGCCCGCGTCAGCACGGATGGCGGCCCAGAGGTGCTCGTCAAGGGGACGCATCTGATTACATTCGAACAATCAGCTACTATCAACGGAACGGAGTTCGTAAACCTCCGGAAAACAATAGACAAGCAGCCTGGCGTAGCAAGATCGCCGCTACTGAACATCGTCGGCCACGACCCGGAACTTAGCATGCCTTTGCTTCACCGCATGAACAACGACAACCTGCGCTTTATCCAAGGGTTCAAAGACGAGGTTGACGCCGCGGGTTCCCCCAAACTTTGGTTCGTGGCTGGAGTAGTCCTTAACGTTGGACTGATTGGTTCGTTTATCCTTTTTCTGGCATTAAGGAAACGGCGAGCCTCCGCTGAGATTCAACAAACCATCGATAAACTCAATATAACCGAGGACGGTCATAATCCCCCCCTAAGATTAGTAGTTAACAACTAAGAGCGCACATATTCATGTTAACAATTAAGAGCACACAAATACCAAGTTAATTCATATAAACAATGCTGACGCGCCCAAACTGAGTTCAGCGCTCTGCGCCACGAACGATCAGCAACAGCAATCGGACACCCCTTATCCGGGGTACCGAGCTATGTTGCATAAATGCTGAGTCGGCTTGCCGACCATGGTTTTATGGCGTGATGCATTGGAGCCACAGTAGATTTACAGTTTTCATATTCTTTTGTATTCAGTTCTAAGCAAGACCTTTATAAATAAAGACGTTGCGACTCCGGCAATTGGCCGATAAATATATTTATTTGATTTAATCTTTACACGCTGAGCCCGAAGGCCAGTGTCAGCAAAGGGGCAAAGTCACGCCCTCCACCATAATCTACCTAAGAGGACATTCCGCCTGGGTAACACCAGGACCAGGGGATCATCCATCTTTGAGGAACCTACCGGACCATCCATAAAGGAGAACACTGGATAATAGGACCTACATAATTTACACAAAACGACAGCCCAAAAACTTCGCAATTAAAATTAACAACAATCAAATATTGTTACGCCCATATGCCAAGTACCTTGGACTAACTATCGACGCAAAACTGACATGGAAGCAGCACATTCTAAATAAACGAAATGAAATAAAAAACAAATTTCGACAACTTAACTGGCTAATAGGAAAACACTCTAAACTAAAACTACATTACAAAATTTCAATATACAAGGCGATAATAAAACCAATATGGACGTATGGAATAGAAATCTGGGGAACTGCCAGTAAATCCCACTTATAGCTAATTCAGCGAACGCAATCGAAAATGCTAAGAACAATGACAAATGCCGAATGGTATATTGGAAATGAAGATATACATAAAGATCTAAACATAGAGACAGTCAACGAAACTATTAAAAAAAACAGCAAAAAACACACAAATCAACTACTTAACCACCAAAACCCAAATCTGAGACAAATACCGATGAGAGAGCTGGGACCGAGAAGACTAAAACGTAAAACTCCAACGGAATTAAATTATTAGTAAAATATTAAAACATTAGCGTATTAGTAAAATATTAAAATATTAAAATATTAGCGTACCCTTGCAATGGGAAGGGCCGCTACCTTTTTTCCTTTCTTCAACCATTACTCATTGTTATTCTTTATAAAAACAGAATGTAATTTAAAGGAAATTAATAAAAAAAAAAAAAAAAAAAAAACTCTTATGCATTGGTCCACAAATGTCTGTATGGATGAGATCTAATACGTCCTTTGCCCTATTACAAGACAGCTTAGGAAATTGCTTCTCACTTATTTTTCACTTTGCGCAAGTCTCACACACATAGTTTTGCATATTTATACATTGTTCGGATGTTAAGCCGTGAACCATATGATTTTTCATCATTTTATTTATACTGGCAATATTTAAATGGCCAAAGCGATAGTGCCATTTAATAAGTCCGTTTTTATCAGTTTGTGCGCTGAAACATTTTGGTTCCCTCGTTTCAAACAAAAACAAATCGTTTTGCTGCTTCTTGGAAACAGAAACAACATCGCCCGTGCGATTTTCTATGCGTGCACAGCTATTCCCTTGTTCACCACTTTCGCCACGGAAATAAAATTACATTGAATGTTTTCAACCAGAAGTACATCGGTCAAATCAATAGTACTATATTTCCACTGTAAACGCACTGTTCCGATACCGATCGCTTCAATAAAATTTTGTCCGGCCAACACAATTCTTTCTTTGTGCTCTTTGATGTGTATAAAAAGCGATTTATCGTTACACAAATGTGCAGTCACACCACTGTCCAAGCACCAAATATTCTTCGAAAAAGTGTAGTTGTGGTTCGCAGCAGCGAACACAGAATATGACTTCCTATTATCACTCTCTTCATTGTTTCTCTTTTCGTTTGTTTTCTTTGAACTTTTACAGTTAGCCGCGATATACCCTTGACGACCACAACACCAGCACACTCGCTGCTTTAAGTTTTTATTTTGCAAGACTGTACTTTTCTCACGTCGCGACGAAAACATTTTCTGCGATCCGTTTTGTTCTGTATCTACATATATTTCGGCGCTCACTCTCTTCGAGTAATTTGATTTTTAACGTAGCCAACGTAGGTAACGAATCACGGGATTTAATGGCAACTACAAAATTGTCAAAAGATTCCGGCAAACTAGGCAAAATCAATATGCACAGACACTCATCGGCCAATGTAAAATCAATTTCAGACAGTTTTTCAATTAAGTCTGAAAATTTAGCTATGTGCGATGCCATATTTCCTGAGTCTGTCAACTTTATATAAGTTAACGGGAGTTACATACTTATTGCGTATTCCCGCTTTAACGTAACAGTATCGGAGCTTTTGAGTCAAGATCTAAGCTTTGCTTAAAAACTTAGGGCAATCTTAAGAGATCGAATTAGTAATAAGCAGTCGAGATTTGGAGATCAGAAGCGTCGGTCATCGCCACGCACAAACATACAAATTCGCCTCATCAAATGCAGACCGCATTTATTCTATGATTTATACTTACACAAATAAATGTAATTGGCAAAACGATTAACCTAAATTGGCGCCAAATCAATCTAAAACCCACGATATCAAAAGGAGACAACTCAATATAAAACCCACCCATATTAAAAGGAGAAACACAACAGCTAGAGCAAACCTACTCAAGCGGAGATTACAATAAAAAATAATAGAAATCACTAGATATTGCAAAACACCAAACAAATTGTAAGTACAACGCCCCTTGATTAATTATTAAACAATAAAATAAAAAATTTGTTCATGCACACGTGAAGGTTATTGAAGGTTACAATAAAACGTTGATGAGTGACGGTGACAAAGAGATAGACGACTTAATATATAGTTGTAATATAATATTAAAAGGGACTAGACAAATAGAACCCGCAAGCAAAAAAGCAAAATCAGAAAACAAAACTAGTAAAATAGAGTTATCAGCAATCCAACTGAAAGCTATAGTAGAAAGTCCCGTTGCAGGGGCGCTTGCAAGTCAAAAAGAATTATTTGACAAACAATTAGAAGCGATTAACGAGCGCATAGTAAATGTACAGTGAACACCCCAGAAGTTGAAACTTACACAGATGCTGAAATTATACCAGGTGTGGAGTGTAATGAATCTCTAGACATAGTAAAGTCGCTGCCAGACTTCGAGGGCGAAAGCGAAACCTATGTGTCATGGAGAAAAGCGGCTTATGTCGCTTTTAAAGTTTATAAATCATACGAGGGGAGTTCAAAATATTATCAAGCCCTTGGTATTATCCGAAATAAAATTAAAAATTCAGCAAACAACGTGCTAGCTTCGTTCAGCACACCGTTGAATTTTAAGGCAATAATTAATCGCCTTGACTTTACATACGCTGACAAAAGGCCTATCTACCTAATTGAGCAAGAGTTGTCGACGTTGAGACAGGGTGATATGACGCTCACCGAATTTTATGATGAAGTTGAGTAAAAATTGACTCTGCTTACCAATAATACTATAATGACATGCGATAAACCCTTGGCGATGTCACTCAATGAAAAGTATAGGGCTGACGCATTACGTGTATTGATAACAGGCACAAAGAAGTCATTGAGTGATGCCTGTTTGCCAAAGGAGCCAAGGACTTACCAACAGCCCTTGCTCTAGCACAGGAGGTTGAGTCAAATCACGAGCGTTATCAATTCGCTCTGAACTACTCAAGAAATCGACACCGGCTCTTAAAAAAACTATATACAGCTCCTTACAGAACTTAAGTACATAACACCGGTACAAAAAGAATTCTCAGTTAAGTCCCTTCATGGTTGCAACACGGTGAAATATAAATGCCTTGTTGAATTTTTCAGCAAGACTATTCCCTTCTTCATTCTACCGGACCTCTTAAGCTTTGACGCTATATTAGGATTTGACACACTAACGCAGATGAATGCAACATTGGACTTGAAAAATAAAATTTTAAAAATCGAAAACTCAGTCGAACCAATTCAATTTGTAAAATGCAATAGCGTAAATTTTTCTTATATAAAGGACATTGTAGTACCAAACCAAATAGCCGACAAATTCTACACAATATTAAAAGACCGATTGGGTGTCTTTGCAGACCCAGAAAAAGCACTGCCATTTAACAACAATATTATTGCTACCATACGGACGGAAGATGACCAACCGGTACTCAAGACTTTATCCATACCCCATGGGCCTAGATTGGGCCCATGGGAGATTTTGTAAATGAAGAGACGAAAGCGTTGTTAAAAGACGGAATTATTCAACCTTCGCGCTCACCCTACAACAATCCGGTTTGAGAAAACGGCATTCTCGGTTGCACATGGAAAATACGAGTTTGGTAGACTTCCCTTCGGTCTTAAAAATGCGCCCAGTATGTTTCAACGTGCCATAGATGACGTACTCAGGCCCCAAATAGGAAAGTCTTGTCTTGTTTACGTTGATGACGTTATTATTTTTTCTAAACATCTTGAAGACCATCTGAATCATATTTGTTGGATACTTGATAGACTACTTGAAGCCCACATGAGAGTGTCTAAGGAGAAATCGAACTTCTTTAAGGAAAGTGTCGAATATTTGGGATTCATAGTATCCAAAGACGGCATCACAACAAATCCTAAAAAAGTAGAGGCTATCCATAACTATGAAGAACCCACTAATTTGTTCAATTTTAGATCCTTTTTAGGGCCAGCAAGCTATTACCGCTGCTTTATAAAGGACTTTGCTTCAATAGCTCCACCTTTGAATGACATCCTCAAAGGGGAAAACGAAAAAGTTTCCGCCACTCGTTCTAAAAAGATACCCATTATTTTCGACGATAAGCAACGCTTTGCATTTCAGAAACTTAAAAATATCTTAGTGTCCGAAAATGTAATGCTACCCTACCCAGACTACACAAAGCCTTTCGATTTAACTACGGACGCTTCAGCTCTTGGCCTGGGCGCAGTTTCATCACAAAACGGAAAGCCTATTACAATGATATCTAGATCCTTAAAAGGTGGAGAGCTTGGTTTCGCAACTAACGAACGAGAGCTCATAGCCATTGTATGGGCTTTAAAAACATTAAAGGACTATCTGTATGGCGCTAAAAATCTGAATATTTACACAGACCACCAACCATCAACGTTTGCCGTGTCAGATAAAAACAAAAATGCTAAAATAAAAAAGTGGAAGACATTTATAGATGAGCACAACGCAAAAATTTTGTATAAGCCAGGGAGAGAGAACCATGTTGCAGATGCACTATCCAGGCAGGCCATCCACGCTTTAGAAAGCCACCTCCGGTCAGATATGGCAACCATACATAGTGAATTTTTGCTTTCATACACAATCGAAACAGTCGACAAGCCGGTAAACTGCTTTAGAAACCAAATAATAATAGAAGAAAGCACAGCGGATAATACTCGCACCTTTATTATATTTGGTAACAAGTCAAGGCACGTAATACAATTCGTAATTAGGGAATCGTTAGTAGGCAGAATTCGCGACGTAGTAAAACAAGATGTAGTGAATGCAATATACTGCGAATTGCCCATACTGGCATTCATCCAGAACAGACTTATAGATCGCAACTGGCAGCCAGTATAGTAGGTAACTGCCTGGTTTGCCAAAAAGCCAAATATGTACGTCATCCGCAAAAACATGTCCTTGGGAGAACGCCTATTCCTTCACAAATCGGCGAGACATTACACATTGATATTTTTTTTTACAGACAGGAGATATTTTTCAACCTCTATAGATAAATTCTCAAAATTTGCAGTCGTTCAACCCATAGGCTCCAGAACGATAGCCGACATTGAGCCTGCAAAAATGCAGTTAATGAACCTCTATCCAAACTCAAAGACAATATTTTGCGACAATGAGCCATCTATTAACTCTGAGTCAATTAGGTCACTCTTAGCAAATCGGTTCAATGTTCAAGTGGAAAATTCACCACCCTATCATAGTACCTCAAATGGACAGGTCGAAAGGTTTCACAAAGGCATAGTTGATACGGTAAATCTCATACTTCAAGCAACAGTGGAATACAACAAAACAGTACATTCAGTCACTAATAAAAAGCCGATCGACATAATTCATGCAATGCCCCCAGAATTTGCAGAGGAAATCTCAGAAAAAATTGACAGAGCACAAGAAATGCAATTCAGAAGAATTAAAAAAATCAAGATGTGACAGAACTTTCCAGGTCGACTCGGAAATAAACTTACCCCACGCTACAAAGAAGAAAAAATTGAAGCAGACATTGGGAAAAGTGTCTTAGTAAAAGGGAGGGTAGTACATAAAGATAATTTACGTTAGGATTATTATTTTACTTTGTTTAAGTCCGTCAATTATATTTCAATAGTGTCAACTTGCCAAAAGTTTATTTACCTAAACATTCATTAAATTTGGACAACTACTCCAAACTTTCAGTACAATATAAATAATCGTCAACTCCTTAGGTACAGCCTATAAGTAAATCTTGAACGGCCGTCTCCAATGATTTCGAAATCTTTAAATTCACGCAACAGGAACCTTTCGACCCAAAAATTAAGCAGCAAAACAGCAATAGACATTACAATTATAAAACACAGCATACAGAACAATAACTCAGAATAAAAAATAAAAACCAATTAATATTATTCATCCTATTTTTATATCATAAAAAGGTAAGGTAAAAAGGAAAGGTAGGAAGCAACCCACATCAGGATATTTGGTGGGAAACCAATAAGCGAGAGTTTCCGTAGCAAGAGCTGATGATTAACTGAATCAAATGCTTTGCTGAAGTCAGTATAAATTACATCAGTTTGCAAGCGATGTTGAAAACCTCGGTTGATTATAGACGAAAATTCAAGTAGATTAGTTGTCGAGCGAAACTTGACAAAGCCATGCTGTGCAGGTGAGATTATGCTCTTGCATGCATGTTGCAGCTGCGAGTTTCTCAAGAAGTTTGGGAATCGCAGAAAGCTTAGCAATGCCGCGGTAGTTCTCAATGGAAGCCTTAGAGCCTTTTTTATGAATTGGTATAAGGTATGATTCATTCCATAATTTTGGTGGGGAAGTTTGCTCCAAGGATAGGTTAAATAGCATATTAAGAGGTAAGGTGAGAAGATCGGAGCACCTTCTGAGGATGCAGCTAGGTACGTTGTCTGGGCCTGGTGAAAATGAGATTTTAATTGATGAAAGAGCCGTAAACACATCATGACAGTGGAATACATATTGTGCGTTTGAAATAGTTAAATAATAGTTTCAAACGAATTAATTTAAAAAAAAAAAAAAAAAAAAACTATGAGCCAGAACGACACTCGCGCTCAGCGACAACGAGAGCAAGACGATCGCCGGCTCTCTCCGCGACACCTGCAAACGAAGACAACGAGCGGCCAATAACCCATAACCCAACGAACCTTCTTGTACCAACAAAGTAATAAAGAGCGCGCTCTTGCTCTCCCGCACTTCTAGCTCCGACACAAGCTCCGCTAACTGCAAGAACAACAACTGGAGCAATATCGACAGCCCGATCTACTTCGCCATTGGCTGCACCCGCTCACGCTTTTACTGAGTCAGCGAATACCAAAACAAAATCCCAAGAGACAAACGGCACTGCTGCACAACTAGCAAATCAAAACGCAAACAAAAAAGTTGGGTCGGCCTCACAGACTGGACTGGACCGCTACATAACAATAAAGCGGAAGCTTAGCCCTAAAACTTCCGATACAGAAAACACGCCAAAAAATACACGCGACAATACTACCTCGATCAACAATGAAGTGCCCGCAAATAGCAACAGATTCGCTTTGCTGGCAGATACCAACGAGGACGTGCCACTGAAATCCATCGATAAAGAACCAAAGAAAATAAAGCCTCCCCCAATTTACATCCGCGAAAAGAGCCCAAACGGTTTGGTAAATTCTTTAATTGGCCTTATTGGAAAAGATAGCTTTTATATAATACCCCTCATAAGAGGGGTAAACGAAAACTGAGGAAAACTACAGAAAAGTCACAAACCATCTTACTGCAAACAAAACATGCTTTTACACCTATCAGCTTAAAAGTAGCAAGCGTCTACAAGTAGTACTGAAGGGCATTGAGCCTGATGTAAAGCTGAAGCGCTAAAGGAAAAGGGATTTTGCGTCAAAAGCGTACACAATATCAAAAACAAAAACAGGCAGCCGCAACCACTCTTTAAGAATGAGCTTGAACCAGAAAACAAGCATCAAAAAAAAAACGAGGTTCATCCAATTTATAAACTCCAGCTCCTTCTGCACCGTAGGAATACAGTAGAAGAGCCACATAAACGTAACGCTCCTGTTCAATGTATGAACTGCCAAGAATACGGCCACACGAGATCGTATTGCACACTTCTCCCAGTGTGTGTAGTCTGTGGAGATCTCCACGTCTCCACACACTGCCAAGCTAATAAAGAAAATGCAAACGCGAAAAAGTGCGATAACTGTGGGGGTAATCACACAGCAAACTACAGAGGCTGTCCAATCTACAAAGAACTGAAAACCCGTCTCCACAAAAGAATGAACACGGTACGGGAACACCAAGGAACAGCTACGCTGA
The DNA here is from genome assembly GCA_035047645.1 of Drosophila merina. Taxonomy (NCBI): domain Eukaryota; kingdom Metazoa; phylum Arthropoda; class Insecta; order Diptera; family Drosophilidae; genus Drosophila; species Drosophila merina. The sequence continues at coordinate 54,946 of JAWNPH010000023.1, read as the reverse complement.
TACCATCGGAAACCAATCCAGAAGTACTTTTTCCGAAACCAACAAGTATTGCTCCCTGGACTAGCACTAACAAGATAAGTTTTGCAAACGTTTTAAAATCAGGTATGACACCTGCAACCCAAAACTCCCAAACCTCACACGAAGAACACACAAAATTGGACACACAACAAAACTACAGGCCTTACAACAGAGCATAACGGAATTCATGACGTTTATGCGAACCACCATTCAAGACATGATGCGTAATCAAAACCTATTGATACAAATGCTTGTCTCCCAACAATCAAAATAAATAATGGCGTCTCACAGCTCAAACTTGAGCTAGCTCAATTTCTACATGAGAAGCATATCGACGTAATGCTTCTTTCGGAAACTCATCTTACAAGAAAATACAATTTTCAAATAAGAGATTACAACTTCTATGGTACAAATCACCCCGATGGTAGAGCACACGGTGGGACCGGCATTCTAATTAGGAACCGTATGAAGCACCACTTTTACATAGAGTTTGCTGAAATTCATCTACAGGCCACATCTATCAATATACAGCTGGAGGACAACACTCACCTTACACTAACGGCCGTAAAAATCCCCCGGCTACGACCTTATTACCCCGGAAATGATCATCGAGCTGCCACATTCTGCAGTTCGCTACCTAACACAGCTATTTAATGCCATCACAAAACTTGGCTACTTTCCACAACGTTGGAAGAGATCGATTATCATAATGATTCCGAAGCCAGGTAAGGACCACACAGTTCCCTCATCCTACACACCAATAAGTCTACTCTCATGTATGTCGGAACTATTCAAAAAATGCCTGCTAATCCGACTGAATCCAAACCTGAGAGCCCACAATATAGTCCCAGCCCATCAATTTGGCTTTCGCGAAAGCCACGGAACCATTGAACAGGTGAATTGAATAACAGCGGATATAAGAACTGCATTTGAAAATCGAGAATACTTTACAGCCGTATTTCTAGACGTATCCCAAGCATTCGACAGAGTCTGGCTAGACGGCCTAATGTTTAAAGTTAAAACAGCTCTACCCGAAAGCACACACAAACTTCTAAAGTCATACCTATATGACAAAGTTTGCAGTGCGGTACAACACTGCTACTTCCACTGACCACGAAATTAAGGCCGGAGTCCCCCAAGGCAGCGTTCTTGGGCCAATTTTATACCTCATCTATACTGCTGACATTCCTACAAATAGTCGCCTAACAATGTCCACGTTTGCCGACGATACAGCTATCCTTAGCCGTTCAAGGTCCCCAATCCAAGCTACAGCACAGCTGGCATTGCACCTCATAGACACTGAGAAGTGGCTCTCTGACTGGCGAGGAAACGAGGAAAAATGCAAGCACGTGACATTTACGCTGAACAGACAAGATTGCCCACCACTTTTGTTGAACAACATACCACTCCCGAAAGCAGATGAGGTAACGTACCTAGGAGTACACCTCGATAGAAAACTTACATGGCGCAGACACATTAAAGCGAAAAAATTCATCTTTAGCTCAAAGCGAACAACTTACACTGGCTCATCAACGCTAGCTCTCCGCTCAGCCTGGACCACAAGGTCTGGGCCTAAGGTGCACAGCTATGGGGCAACGCCAGCAACAGCAATATTGACATCATACAGCGAGCACAATCAAAGATCCTGAGAACTATCACTGGGGCACCGTGGTATGCTCGAAACGAAAACATCCATAGAGATTTAAATATTTCAACAGTCACCAATGAAATCACAGAGCTTACGAAAAAATATCATGGCAAGCTTTCCTCGCACCTCAACCACTTAGCGAGAAATCTAACCCAGCTCAGCAGTCGTTCCCGTCTCCGACGAAGGGACCTACCAACTCAGCGAAGAAATTTTTAGGGACGCTTAATCACGGAACAGTTGGAAACAAATTAATTAAAACGACTGTTTAGGAAAAAAATTGTATTAGTTAAGATTTTTAAACTTATTGTTAGCTCTTATTTAAGAGGATCCTAAAAATAAAAGTAGAGTTAATATAAAAAAAAAAAAAAAGTATTTTGGAGAGGATTGCCAGCAAACTAATCGGACGATACGAGGCTAGATTAGCGTCAGGTTTTCCAGGCTTGAGGAGGACAATTACTTCCGCACGCTTCCACTCTTTAGGGAAGTACCCTAGACGGAGGCAGATGCTGAAGATGTTGGCCAGCCTTTGGGAACAGATTAGGGGCAACATTTTCAGTGCTGTTGGATCGATACGGTCAGGACCTGGTGACTTGCCATTTTTTAGGGAGGCGATCTCCTGCGCAGTCTCCTCTGGTACGACAGCCTGTATTGGCGGGAAAGGAGCCCTTTGGCTTTCTACGAACCTTATGGTGGCAGCACGCTCTGCTCCAGTGCATCTGTCGAAAGGTGAGAATGCACTATGTAGATGGTTAGCAATAGCTTCTGCTCTTTCGACCTCAGTCCGACACCAGGAACCGTCCACTTTGCGCACGGGTGATATCTTCTTCGCAGGTCTTTTTATGTGCCTTGTGACATTCCACAGGTTGTGTTGCGGGTCTCCAGGTTCCAGCTCCTCAAGGAATCTATGAAACGAGTCCTCCGGTGGATGTATAGTTTGTCCTTCAGTTCCTTGGTGGCACGATTAAGTGCTGTTTTGTCCCTGGGGTTGCGCGAGGAAAACCAGACTCTTCTGAGGCGCCTTTTTTCGGCCACGAGGGCCGCGATTTCCGGAGACCACAAGTGCACGTCTCTTTCAGGTATTCTCGGGGTAGTCGGAGGAGGTGGATTCGCAAACTCAGCGGCATTGTGCATCTCTTTGGTTAGTTTTTCGATAGCCGCATCTATGTTGCTTGGTGTGGAAAGAGGGGGATCTGGGTTCAGGGAGGAAAGCACTCAGAACGTAAACTTGGGGGCATCTGTGTGTTTCCCGGTAAGTCTTCTGGGCGGGGTTTTTCTGAGGACGGGGGTGTTTAGGAGCAAATTTACTGCGCTGTGGTCGGAAAGCAGTTTTTCATAGCTTGAGCATGTGAACTTAGAGTGTACTATGCCCTTGGATACGGCGAAGTCCAGCAGATCCGGCTGCTTTGAAGGGTCGGTAGGCCAGTGTGTGGGCTCTGCAGTGGAATGGCAGTCCAGACTTTTTCGCTGCAGGTACTTATAGAGCTTTATGCCTTTTGGGGTTGTTTGTGCGGGACCCCCACCAGGAGTGTTTGGCGTTAAAGTCTCCGGCTGCTAAAAAGCGAGGTTCAAGAGATTCAAAGAGGTTCCGAAGGTGGGTCTCGGTTATCGAGTTTCTGGGTGGGAAGTAAACCGCTCCAAGGGTGATATCTCCCTGAGGGCTGGTAACCCTGGTCGCGGCGCACTGTGCCCATTCCTCCTGAAACGCGGAAAGTTCCGTGTGCTGAATGCCACTCCTGATGAGCACAGCTGCTCCTCCGTGTGCTCTGCCAGATGGATGGTTGGCGTGTATCAGTTCGTACCCGCTGATGCGGAAGTAGGATCTGGTCATCTTCTTTGCTTGAAAGGAGGGCAAAGGAGTTGTTCGTCAGCTTTCTATGCAGAGCTGCGCTGGTGCTAGGCGTAACGTCAGGCTCCTCTCCTTGCCTTTTATGAGCGGGCTAACGCTTGATCTCTCCGGGCTCGGAGTAAGAACAACTCGCTTTGAGAGCCTTCCTGCAGGGCGTTGTTTTTCCAAGCTTAGTGGCCCGCGCGGGGGCTTGCCAATCCATACTCTAGGTTGTTGACGATTTAGCGGGGGAGGTGGAACTGGGCACCGTTGGCCGGTATGCCAACCGCACTTTGCTTCTGCTGAGTTGTACACAGCTTCTACAGAGAAAGAATTTGGTAGGCAGCAGATGACACGCACTCTGGAATGTGCGTTAGAGTTTGTAGCAGACCGTTAGGTTCGCAAGTTGAACACTTTGCGACAGTTTCAGAATAGTGGGAGTGAAGGCACGTCTACACTATTTGAGTGTTAGATCGCATTAAGATATAATCATTATATTATCATAATCATTATCATTAATATCAATTAAGATTTATATTAAGATAGAATTATATTAATATAAAATTATATTAAGATAGATTGATATTAAGGTAAAATGATATTCAGATAGAATGATATTAAGATAAAATCATATCAAGATAAAAATATTTTTAGGATAGCATTATATTAAGATATAATGATAATAAAATAGAATGATATTAAGATTGAATGGTCTTAAAATAGAATGATCTTAAGATTTATATTAAGATAGAATTATATTAACATAAAATTACATTCAGATAGATTCATATTAAGGTAAAATGATATTTAGAGAAAATGATATTAAGATAGAATCGTCTTCAGATAGAATAATATTCAGATAAAATAATATTGAGATAAAATTTTTCTTGAGACAGAATTACATTAAGATACAATAATATTAAAATTTATATTAAGATATAATTATATTAAGATAAAATATTTTAAGATAGATTGATATTAAGGTAAAATGATATTTAGATGGAATGATATTAAAATAAAATCATATCAAGATAAAATTATTTTTCAGATAGAATTATATTCAGATAGATATCAAGATTTCAATTATTATATAATTATATTAAGATAAAATTGATATAAGATCAAGATAAAAAAAAATCATATCAAGATAAAATTATTTTTAAAAATAAAATTATATTCAGATTTCTATTAAGATAGAATTATATTAAGATAGATTGATAATAAGCTAAAATGATATTTATAGAAAAATATTAAGAAAAAATCATAGTAAGATAGAATTATTTTTAAAATAGAATTACATTCAGATAGAATGATATCGAGATTTCTATTAAAATAAATTCACATCAAAATAATATTATATTTAAGATAGATTTATATTTAGATAGAATGATATTAAGATTTCTATGAAGATAGAATTATATTTAGATAAAATTTTATTAAGATAGATTGATATTAAGGTAAAATGATATTAAAATAGAAAAATATTAAGATAAAATCATATCAAGATAAAATTATTTTTATGATAGAATTATATTCAGATAAAATGATATCAAGATTTCTATTATCATAGAATTATATTAAGATAGAACGATATTAAGATAAAATGAAGTCAGGACTTCATCAAATATTACTTGCATAAAATGATAAGGAGAAAACGGTATTCTCGGTTGCACATGGAAAATACGAGTTTGGTAGACTTCCCTTCGGTCTTAAAAATGCGCCCAGTATGTTTCAACGTGCCATAGATGACGTACTCAGGCCCCAAATAGGAAAGTCTTGTCTTGTTTACGTTGATGACGTTATTATTTTTTCTAAACATCTTGAAGACCATCTGAATCATATTTGTTGGATACTTGATAGACTACTTGAAGCCCACATGAGAGTGTCTAAGGAGAAATCGAACTTCTTTAAGGAAAGTGTCGAATATTTGGGATTCATAGTATCCAAAGACGGCATCACAACAAATCCTAAAAAAGTAGAGGCTATCCATAACTATGAAGAACCCACTAATTTGTTCAATTTTAGATCCTTTTTAGGGCCAGCAAGCTATTACCGCTGCTTTATAAAGGACTTTGCTTCAATAGCTCCACCTTTGAATGACATCCTCAAAGGGGAAAACGAAAAAGTTTCCGCCACTCGTTCTAAAAAGATACCCATTATTTTCGACGATAAGCAACGCTTTGCATTTCAGAAACTTAAAAATATCTTAGTGTCCGAAAATGTAATGCTACCCTACCCAGACTACACAAAGCCTTTCGATTTAACTACGGACGCTTCAGCTCTTGGCCTGGGCGCGGTTTCATCACAAAACGGAAAGCCTATTACAATGATATCTAGATCCTTAAAAGGTGGAGAGCTTGGTTTCGCAACTAACGAACGAGAGCTCATAGCCATTGTATGGGCTTTAAAAACATTAAAGGACTATCTGTATGGCGCTAAAAATCTGAATATTTACACAGACCACCAACCATCAACGTTTGCCGTGTCAGATAAAAACAAAAATGCTAAAATAAAAAAGTGGAAGACATTTATAGATGAGCACAACGCAAAAATTTTGTATAAGCCAGGGAGAGAGAACCATGTTGCAGATGCACTATCCAGGCAGGCCATCCACGCTTTAGAAAGCCACCTCCGGTCAGATATGGCAACCATACATAGTGAATTTTTGCTTTCATACACAATCGAAACAGTCGACAAGCCGGTCAACTGCTTTAGAAACCAAATAATAATAGAAGAAAGCACAGCGGATAATACTCGCACCTTTATTATATTTGGTAACAAGTCAAGGCACGTAATACAATTCGTAAATAGCGAATCGTTAGTAGGCAGAATTCGCGACGTAGTAAAACAAGATGTAGTGAATGCAATATACTGCGAATTGCCCATACTGGCATTCATCCAGAACAGACTTATAGAAGAGTTCCCAGCAACGACTTTCCGGTATACAAAAAAGCTGGCGACCGACATCTATGACAAAGAGGAACAAAAAGAAATAGTAACCATTGAACACAACAGAGCGCACAAGGCAGCGCAAGAAAATGTTGAACATATTCTGGAAGATAATTTTTTCCCAAAAATGTCGCAACTGGCAGCCAGTATAGTAGGTAACTGCCTGGTTTGCCAAAAAGCCAAATATGTACGTCATCCGCAAAAACATGTCCTTGGGGGAACGCCTATTCCTTCACAAATCGGCGAGACATTACACATTGATATTTTTTCTACAGACAGGAGATATTTTTCAACCTCTATAGATAAATTCTCAAAATTTGCAGTCGTTCAACCCATAGGCTCCAGAACGATAGCCGACATTGAGCCTGCAAAAATGCAGTTAATGAACCTCTATCCAAACTCAAAGACAATATTTTGCGACAATGAGCCATCTATTAACTCTGAGTCAATTAGGTCACTCTTAGCAAATCGGTTCAATGTTCAAGTGGAAAATTCACCACCCAATCATAGTACCTCAAATGGACAGGTCGAAAGGTTTCACAAAGGCATAGTTGATACGGTAAATCTCATACTTCAAGCAACAGTGGAATACAACAAAACAGTACATTCAGTCACTAATAAAAAGCCGATCGACATAATTCATGCAATGCCCCCAGAATTTGCAGAGGAAATCTCAGAAAAAATTGACAGAGCACAAGAAATGCAATTCAGAAGAATTAAAAAAATCAAGATGTGACAGAACTTTCCAGGTCGACTCGGAAATAAACTTACCCCACGCTACAAAGAAGAAAAAATTGAAGCAGACATTGGGAAAAGTGTCTTAGTAAAAGGGAGGGTAGTACATAAAGATAATTTACGTTAGGATTATTATTTTACTTTGTTTAAGTCTGTCAATTATATTTCAATAGTGTCAACTTGCCAAAAGTTTATTTACCTAAACATTCATTAAATTTGGACAACTACTCCAAACTTTCAGTACAATATAAATAATCGTCAACTCCTTAGGTACAGCCTATAAGTAAATCTTGAACGGCTGTCTCCAATGATTTCGAAATCTTTAAATTCACGCAACAGGAACCTTTCGACCCAAAAATTAAGCAGCAAAACAGCAATAGACATTACAATTATAAAACACAGCATACAGAACAATAACTCAGAATAAAAAATAAAAACCAATTAATATTATTCATCCTATTTTTATATCATAAAAAGGTAAGGTAAAAAGGAAAGGTAGGAAGCAACCCACATCAGGATATTTGGTGGGAAACCAATAAGCGAGAGTTTCCGTAGCAAGAGCTGATGATTAACTGAATCAAATGCTTTGCTGAAGTCAGTATAAATTACATCAGTTTGCAAGCGATGTTGAAAACCTCGGTTGATTATAGACGAAAATTCAAGTAGATTAGTTGTCGAGCGAAACTTGACAAAGCCATGCTGTGCAGGTGAGATTATGCTCTTGCATGCATGTTGCAGCTGCGAGTTTCTCAAGAAGTTTGGGAATCGCAGAAAGCTTAGCAATGCCGCGGTAGTTCTCAATGGAAGCCTTAGAGCCTTTTTTATGAATTGGTATAAGGTATGATTCATTCCATAATTTTGGTGGGGAAGTTTGCTCCAAGGATAGGTTAAATAGCATATTAAGAGGTAAGGTGAGAAGATCGGAGCACCTTCTGAGGATGCAGCTAGGTACGTTGTCTGGGCCTGGTGAAAATGAGATTTTAATTGATGAAAGAGCCGTAAACACATCATGACAGTGGAATACATATTGTGCGTTTGAAATAGTTAAATAATAGTTTCAAACGAATTAATTTAAAAAAAAAAAAAAAAAAAAAACTATGAGCCAGAACGACACTCGCGCTCAGCGACAACGAGAGCAAGACGATCGCCGGCTCTCTCCGCGACACCTGCAAACGAAGACAACGAGCGGCCAATAACCCATAACCCAACGAACCTTCTTGTACCAACAAAGTAAGAAAGAGCGCGCTCTTGCTCTCCCGCACTTCTAGCTCCGACACATGCTCCGCTAACTGCAAGAACAACAACTGGAGCAATATCGACAGCCCGATCTACTTCGCCATTGGCTGCACCCGCTCACGCTTTTACTGAGTCAGCGAATACCAAAACAAAAGCCCAAGAGACAAAACGGCACTGCTGCACAACTAGCAAAACAAAACGCAAACAAAAAAGTTGGGTCGGCCTCACAGACTGGACTGGACCGCTACATAACAATAAAGTGGAAGCTTAGCCCTAAAACTACCGATACAGAAAACACGCCAAAAAAAATACTACCTCGATCAACAATGAAGCGCCCGCAAATAGCAACAGATTCGCTTTGCTGGCAGATACCAACGAGGACGTGCCACTGAAATCCATCGATAAAGAACCAAAGAAAATAAAGCTTTCAACAATTTACATCCGCGAAAAGAGCCCAAACGGTTTGGTAAATTCTTTAATTGGCCTTATTGGAAAAGATAGCTTTTATATAATACCCCTCATAAGAGGGGTAAACGAAAACTGAGGAAAACTACAGAAAAGTCACAAACCATCTTACTGCAAACAAAACATGCTTTTACACCTATCAGCTTAAAAGTAGCAAGCGTCTACAAGTAGTACTGAAGGGCATTGAGCCTGATGTAAAGCTGAAGCGCTAAAGGAAAAGGGATTTTGCGTCAAAAGCGTACACAATATCAAAAACAAAAACAGGCAGCCGCAACCACTCTTTAAGAATGAGCTTGAACCAGAAAACAAGCATCTAAAAAAAAACGAGGTTCATCCAATTTATAAACTCCAGCTCCTTCTGCACCGTAGGAATACAGTAGAAGAGCCGCATAAACGTAACGCTCCTGTTCAATGTATGAACTGCCAAGAATACGGCCACACGAGATCGTATTGCACACTTCTCCCAGTGTGTGTAGTCTGTGGAGATCTCCACGTCTCCACACACTGCCAAGCTAATAAAGAAAATGCAAACGCGAAAAAGTGCGATAACTGCGAGAAGTGCGAGAACACCAAGGAACAGCTACGCTGATACCATCGGAAACAAATCCAGAAGTACTTTTTCCGAAACCAACAAGTATTGCTCCCTGGACTAGCACTAACAAGATAAGTTTTGCAAACGTTTTAAAATCAGGTATGACACCTCCAACCCAAAACTCCCAAACCTCACACGAAGAACACACAAAATTGGACACACAACAAAACTACAGGCCTTACAACAGAGCATAACGGAATTCATGACATTTATGCGAACCACCATTCAAGACATGATGCGTAATCAAAACCTATTGATACAAATGCTTGTCTCCCAACAATCAAAATAAATAATGGCGTCTCACAGCGCAAACTTGAGCTAGCTCAATTTCTACATGAGAAGCATATCGACGTAATGCTTCTTTCGGAAACTCATCTTACAAGAAAATACAATTTTCAAATAAGAGATTACAACTTCTATGGTACAAATCACCCCGATGGTAGAGCACACGGTGGGACCGGCATTCTAATTAGGAACCGTATGAAGCACCACTTTTACATAGAGTTTGCTGAAATTCATCTACAGGCCACATCTATCAATATACAGCTGGAGGACAACACTCACCTCATACTAACGGCCGCAAAAATCCCCCGGCTACGACCTTATTACCCCGGAAATGATCATCGAGCTGCCACATTCTGCAGTTCGCTACCTAACACAGCTATTTAATGCCATCACAAAACTTGGCTACTTTCCACAACGTTGGAAGAGATCGATTATCATAATGATTCCGAAGCCAGGTAAGGACCACACAGTTCCCTCATCCTACACACCAATAAGTCTACTCTCATGTATGTCGGAACTATTCAAAAAATGCCTGCTAATCCGACTGAATCCAAACCTGAGAGCCCACAATATAGTCCCAGCCCATCAATTTGGCTTTCGCGAAAGCCACGGAACTATTGAACAGGTGAATTGAATAACAGCGGAGATAAGAACTGCATTTGAAAATCGAGAATACTTTACAGCCGTATTTCTAGACGTATCCCAAGAATTCGACAGAGTCTGGCTAGACGGCCTAATGTTTAAAGTTAAAACAGCTCTACCCGAAAGCACACACAAACTTCTAAAGTCATACCTATATGACAAAGTTTGCAGTGCGGTACAACACTGCTACTTCCACTGACCACGAAATTAAGGCCGGAGTCCCCCAAGGCAGCGTTCTTGGGCCAATTTTATACCTCATCTATACTGCTGACATTCCTACAAATAGTCGCCTAACAATGTCCACGTTTGCCGACGATACAGCTATCCTTAGCCGTTCAAGGTCCCCAATCCAAGCTACAGCACAGCTGGCATTGCACCTCATAGACACTGAGAAGTGGCTCTCTGACTGGCGAATAAAAGTAAACGAGGAAAAATGCAAGCACGTGACATTTACGCTGAACAGACAAGATTGCCCACCACTTTTGTTGAACAACATACCACTCCCGAAAGCAGATGAGGTAACGTACCTAGGAGTACACCTCGATAGAAGACTTACATGGCGCAGACACATTAAAGCGAAAAAAATTCATCTTTAGCTCAAAGCGAACAACTTACACTGGCTCATCAACGCTAGCTCTCCGCTCAGCCTGGACCACAAGGTCTGGGCCTAAGGTGCACAGCTATGGGGCAACGCCAGCAACAGCAATATTGACATCATACAGCGAGCACAATCAAAGATCCTGGGAACTATCACTGGGGCACCGTGGTATGCTCGAAACGAAAACATCCATAGAGATTTAAATATTTCAACAGTCACCAATGAAATCACAGAGCTTACGAAAAAATATCATGGCAAGCTTTCCTCGCACCCCACCCACTTAGCGAGAAATCTAACCCAGCTCAGCAGTCGTTCCCGTCTCCGACGAAGGGACCTACCAACACAGCGAAGAAATTTTTAGGGACGCTTAATCACGGAACAGTTGGAAAAAAATTAATTAAAACGACTGTTTAGGAAAAAATTGTATTAGTTAAGATTTTTAAACTTATTGTTAGCTCTTATTTAAGAGGATCCTATAAATAAAAGTAGAGTTAATATAAAAAAACAAAAAAAAAGTATTTTGGAGAGGATTGCCAGCAAACTAATCGGACGATACGAGGCTAGATTAGCGTCAGGTTTTCCAGGCTTGAGGAGGACAATTACTTCCGCACGTTTCCACTCTTTAGGGAAGTACCCTAGACGGAGGCAGATGCTGAAGATGTTGGCCAGCCTTTGGGAACAGATTAGGGGCAACATTTTCAGTGCTGTTGCATCGATACGGTCAGGACCTGGTGACTTGCCATTTTTTAGGGAGGCGATCTCCTGCGCAGTCTCCTCTGGTACGACAGCCTGTATTGGCGGGAAAGGAGCCCTTTGGCTTTCTACGAACCTTATGGTGGCAGCACGCTCTGCTCCAGTGCATCTGTCGAAAGGTGAGAATGCACTATGTAGATGGTTAGCAATAGCTTCTGCTCTTTCGACCTCAGTCCGACACCAGGAACCGTCCACTTTGCGCACGGGTGATATCTTCTTCGCAGGTCTTTTTATGTGCCTTGTGACATTCCACAGGTTGTGTTGCGGGTCTCCAGGTTCCAGCTCCTCAAGGAATCTATGAAACGAGTCCTCCGGTGGATGTATAGCTTGTCCTTCAGTTCCTTGGTGGCACGATTAAGTGCTGTTTTGTCCCTAGGGTTGCGCGAGGAAAACCAGACTCTTCTGAGGCGCCTTTTTTCGGCCACGAGGGCCGCGATTTCCGGAGACCACAAGTGCACGTCTCTTTCAGGTATTCTCGGGGTAGTCGGAGGAGGTGGATTCGCAAACTCAGCGGCATTGTGCATCTCTTTGGTTAGTTTTTCGATAGCCGCATCTATGTTGCTTGGTGTGGAAAGAGGGGGATCTGGGTTCAGGGAGGAAAGCACTCAGAACGTAAACTTGGGGGCATCTGTGTGTTTCCCGGTAAGTCTTCTGGGCGGGGTTTTTCTGAGGACGGGGGTGTTTAGGAGCAAATTTACTGCGCTGTGGTCGGATAGCAGTTTTTCATAGCTTGAGCATGTGAACTTAGAGTGTACTATGCCCTTGGATACGGCGAAGTCCAGCAGATCCGGCTGCTTTGAAGGGTCGGTAGGCCAGTGTGTGGGCTCTGCAGTGGAATGGCAGTCCAGACTTTTTCGCTGCAGGTACTTATAGAGCTTTATGCCTTTTGGGGTTGTTTGTGCGGGACCCCCACCAGGAGTGTTTGGCGTTAAAGTCTCCGGCTGCTAAAAAGCGAGGTTCAAGAGATTCAAAGAGGTTCCGAAGGTGGGTCTCGGTTATCGAGTGTCTGGGTGGGAAGTAAACCGCTCCAAGGGTGATATCTCCCTGAGGGCTGGTAACCCTGGTCGCGGCGCACTGTGCCCATTCCTCCTGAAACGCGGGAAGTTCCGTGTGCTGAATGCCACTCCTGATGAGCACAGCTGCTCCTCCGCGTGCTCTGCCAGATGGATGGTTGGCGTGTATCAGTTCGTACCCGCTGATGCGGAAGTAGGATCTGGTCATCTTCTTTGCTTGAAAGGAGGGCAAAGGAGTTGTTCGTCAGCTTGCTATGCAGAGCTGCGCTGGTGCTAGGCGTAACGTCAGGCTCCTCTCCTTGCCTTTTATGAGCGGGCTAACGCTTGATCTCTCCGGGCTCGGAATAAGAACAACTCCCTTTGAGAGCCTTCCTGCAGAGCGTTGTTTTTCCAAGCTTAGTGGCCCGCGCGGGGGCTTGCCAATCCATACTCTAGGTTGCTGACGATTTAGCGGGGGGAGGTGGAACTGGGCACCGTTGGCCGGTATGCCAACCGCACTTTGCTTCTGCTGAGTTGTACACAGCTTCTACAGAGAAAGAATTTGGTAGGCAGCAGATGACACGCACTCTGGAATGTGCGTTAGAGTTTGTAGCAGACCGTTAGGTTCGCAGGTTGAACCAATCAGACACTTTGCGACAGTTTCAGAATAGTGGGAGTGAAGGCACGTCTACACTATTTGAGTGTTAGATCGCATTAAGATATAATCATTATATTATCATAATCATTATCATTAATATCAATTAAGATTTATATTAAGATAGAATTATATTAATATAAAATTATATTAAGATAGATTGATATTAAGGTAAAATGATATTAAGATAGAATGATATTAAGATAAAATCATATCAAGATAAAAATATTTTTAGGATAGCATTATATTAAGATATAATGATAATAAAATAGAATGAATTAAGATTGAATGGTATTAAAATAGAATGATCTTAAGATTTATATTAAGATAGAATTATATTAACATAAAATTACATTCAGATAGATTCATATTAAGGTAAAATGATATTTAGAGAAAATGATATTAAGATAGAATCGTCTTCAGATAGAATGATATTCAGATAAAATAATATTGAGATACAATTTTTTTTGAGATAGAATTACATTAAGATACAATGATATTAAAATTTATATTAAGATATAATTATATTAAGATAAAATATTTTAAGATAGATTGATATTAAGGTAAAATGATATTTAGATGAAATGATATTAAAATAAAATCATATCAAGATAAAATTATTTTTCAGATAGAATTATATTCAGATAGATATCAAGATTTCAATTATTATATAATTATATTAAGATAAAATTGATATAAGATAGATTGATATTAAGGTAAAATGATATTTAGATAGAAAAATTTTAATATAAAATCATATCAAGATAAAATTATTTTTAAAAATAAAATTATATTCAGATTTCTATTAAGATAGAATTATATTAAGATAGATTGATAATAAGGTAAAATGATATTTATAGAAAAATATTAAGAAAAATCATAGTAAGATAGAATTATTTTTAAAACAGAATTATATTCAGATAGAATGATATCGAGATTTCTATTAACATAAATTCACATCAAAATAATATTATATTTAAGATAGATTTATATTTAGATAGAATGATATCAAGATTTCTATTAAGATAAAATTATATTAAGATAGATTGAAATTAAGGTAAAATTATATGGAGATAGAAATATATTAACATAAAATCATATCAAGATAAAATTATTTTTAAAATAGAATTATATTCAGATAGAATGATATTAAGATTTCTATGAAGATAGAATTATATTTAGATACAATTTTATTAAGATAGATTGATATTAAGGTAAAATGATATTAAAATAGAAAAATATTCAGATAAAATCATATCACGATAAAATTATTTTTATGATAGAATTATATTCAGATAGAATGATATCAAGATTTCTATTATTATAGAATTATATTAAGATAAAATGATATTAAGATAGAATGATATTGAGATGGAATGGTATTAAGCTAGAATGATATTAACATTTATATTAAGATAGAATTATGTTAAAAATTATATTAACTGTTGAAGTATGAAAGTTAAATGCTTCTATCTTGTCATTGTTTCAATCCAATGTACCACAATCGCTTTGTCGCCTATTCCTTAACTACTAGTCTTTAGTCTTTCACAAACCTTACACTTGAATAAACGTGTGACGCTAATTCGGTGTTCGTCTTTTCTTTTTTATTACAAAAAAACAGTGGGCCAACATAGGTTATGGGCCCAGGCCACCAAAAAGATATGCAAAATGAGTTTATATCAAATAGAAAAGTTGAGTGAAAGCAATTACGACTCGTGGTGTGTGCAGATGAGAAGCGTTCTCATTCAACAGGAACTATGAAGCGTCATAAGTGGCAGATTGGCCAAAAATGAAGCTGACCAGGAGAAGTCTGCAAAGTGGGAATTAAGCGATGAGAAAGCATTGGCATGCATAATTCTGAACGTGAAACCGTCACAACTGGCATACATAAAAAATGCAGTTACGTCCAAAGTGGCATGGAGTAAATTGCGAGATGTGTATGTGACTAGTGGGCCAATGCAAAAAGTGACGCTGTACAAAAAGCTGTTAAATTTGAAAATGTCAGGCGATTGCAATATGTTGCAATATTTAAATTCGTTTGTCGAAATAACTGAAAAGCTGATTGAGGTTTGAGTGAAGAATTAAAAGTTATAATTCTTTTGTCGAGCTTAAGTGCTGAATATGAACAATTCGTCATTGCTATTGAAACGCGCGACACATTGCCGGCGTTCGATGTGATCAATCTTCTGGAGGAAGCAGACTGGATAGATCAAAAGAGTGAGCGAGACGAAAAAGAGCGATCGTTTTATGCTGGGGCGGTAAAGAAAAACGGTAAACAGAGCAAAAAGCAAAATAAATTAAACGGAAAGTGTTTTATATGTTGAAAACACGGGCACCGCGCGGCGCAGTGCAGTTCAAAAACGGAAAACGGACAAATGGAGAAAAAGAACGAAGAGAAAATTTCGTTCGCGGTATTCGCGGCTGTTTGTACAACAGCAACAACTAATAAATGGTGTATCGACAGTGGCGCGACATAACATATGGTATGTGCTTTGAAAAGAAACTGTTGGACTACTGTGGACTATGAAGAACACAAAGACAAAGTGATGCTAGAGGCAATTAATTTTATTGACTCAACTGGCATAGGGACAGTGATCATTAAAAAAAGAGAGTGTGAGCTAAAGCTGAAAGATATGTTCCACGTGCTGTCGCTATGTATGAATTTTTTTTTTTGCAAGAAAAGGAAAATTGCTGGTGACAGTTGATTCAGAAGAAGCTGCGAGGGCCGACAATGATGAAGAAGTTGAAAATTTGGATGAGATAAGTGCTTCATCCATAGGTCAAAATGTTGAAAATGTATCTTCAAGCAGTTCAGAGGAAGATGAAGGAGAGTCTAAAGGTATTCGTGGTCCGGGCAGGCCCGGATTGGTGGGCACTGGACAGAGAGGCAGACCAAGAAAGGAATACAACATTTTACACAACATTGTCACAGAACCAGAAGTCGAAACTCCCTTAACAGTAAAGCAGGCGTTAACGGGAAAATATGCATCAAAGTGGCAAGAATCAATGAAACGTGAGTACACAGCTCTTATTGATAACAATGGACCTTCCATCACATGCTAAGGCTGTTGGATGCTTGTGGGTGTTCCGTATCAAACGTGATGACGAAGGCAATGTAAAACGCTTCAAGTCAAGACTTATGGCAAAAGGATGCAGCCAGCAGTTTGGTGTGAGCTACACCGAAACTTTTTCGCCTGTCATTCGCTATGAAAACATAAGGCTGTTGTTCGCTATAGCAGCTGAAGAGAATTTGTACCTGCATCAGGTGGATGTATTCAATGCGTATCTGAATGGCGAACTAAAAGAAGTGTTGTTTATGAAACAACCTGAGCATTTTGTGGATGCGAGTTTCCCAAATAAAGTGCTGAAACTGAACAAGGTTTTATATGGACTGAAGCAGTCGGGAAGGGTCTGGAACAGAACTCTAGATAATGCCTTAAAAAGCTTAGTTTTTGCAGATCCAAGTTCGAGCCGTGTCTCTACATGAAGAAGAAGCTGAATTCGAATAGCCTGCTTGAAGTGTATGTAGATGACATAATAATAGCCTGTTCAAGAAAGAGTGATTTGGTCGACATTAAGAAGAAACTGCATAAAAAATTCGACATTCACGATAATGGGCCACTACATTTATTCCTGGGTATGGAAATTAATCGTCAAGGCGAGCTTGGAGCTATTTCTGTGTGTCAGAAGCAATACATAAAGTTTCTGCAAGAAAAGTACAATATGAACGTGTATCGTTTTGTATCGACTCCTTTGGATCCAGGGTTTCAAATTGGTTGCGTCGATGAAGAGTGTGCTAAGGCAGAGGTGACTGGTACTTGGCCATAAGTACTCGGCCCGACATTATGCATTCAGTGAGCAAGCTGGCTCAACGCAACTCGAATCCACATCAAGAGCATATTTCAGGGGCCAAACACATTTTGCGGTATTTGGCGAAGACGATCGACTTGAAATTACATTATCGCAAGACTGGGCAAAGTTTGCATGCGCTCGTCGATGCAGACTGGGCTAACAACAGTATTGACCGAAAATCATATTCAGGATATGCTTTTACTACGGAGGGGCAGTATTTTCTTGAAAGTCTAAGAAACAGAGTGTGGTCGCTCCAAGCTGCACCGAAGCTGAATATGTAGCAATGAAGGAATGCTGCAAAAGAAGCCGTATCGGTTGCTGGAAGAGATTGGCTGTCATCCCCCGTCCAAGCCAATCCAAATCCAAGGTGACAACTTGAGTGCACAGCATATAGCAGTCAATCCTGTGCACCACAAGCGAACGAAGCATATTGACGAAAAGCATCACCAGATTAGAGAAGTAATAGAAAGAAAGAAAATTTATATAATGTATGTACCATCTAAAGAAAATATAGCTGATATTTTACAGATAATTTGCAAAAAGTAAAGCATGAAGAGTTTGTAAACATGCTGGGTTTGAATTTGTAAATTAAATATGTAAAGAAGAATTTACCTTGAGAAGTGTTGAAGTATGCAAGATAAATGCTTCTATTTTAACATTGTTACATTCCAATGTACCACAATCGCTTTGCCGCCTATTCTTTAACTCGTAGTCTTTAGTCTTTCACAAACCTTACACTTGAATAAACGTGTGTAGCTAATTCGGTGTTTGTCTATTCTTTTCTATTACAAAAATTTTGCGCCAACAATTAGGATAGATTGATATTAAGGTAAAATGATATTTAGATAGAAAAATGTTAAGATAAAATTATATCAAGATACAATTATTTTTGATGAATTTATTATATATAGTTCTTCTTGTGATGAATGTTCAACTTAGACTCCTTCTCAACGCAATTATACAAATTTTTGATCTACTTCATGCTTAACATACATGTGAATGTCATATGCTTAACTTTACACAGATTTTAAAGGCTGCCCCGGCTGCAATGAAGGCCCAGCCACTGAAAGATTTTAGGTCCGTGCTGTCTCTAGCCCAATCAGCATCGACGCAGCAATATACAGGCTTTCCAGTCTTCCTATACTGTGGACATAATTCGGCAGTGCCCCTCAAATACCTCAATATTCTTTTAGCAGCTGCCTCGTGCTCCTGATGTGGATCCGTATTCTGCTGTGCAAGTTTTACGACTGAGTGTAGTATATCCGGCCGTGTTGTTATTGCCAAATACATTAGAGAACCTATCAGTGATTGATAGCTCGTTTGGTCTACACGCTTGCAGTCATCGTGATCGCATTTCACTTGAAATCCTGCTTCGAGAGGTATAGCATTAGATTTTCAGTTTTGCATACCATACTCACGTAAGAGATTTTCAATATATTGCTTATGGCCAACATTTATGTTGCCAGTCTCGCCTTCACGATCTATTTCCATTCCAAGAAAATGGTTCAACTGGCCGCCATCAGTGACGTCGAATTCGTCAGCAATCGACATTTTTATTCTTTTTAGGTCATCTTTGCTGGTAGGGGCCACAATCATGTCACCTACATACATCACTATGATGCCTAATGTTTGGCCTTGTCGCCGTATGTAAGTTAACAACTGACAGAGCATAAGTTTACGTTAAAATTACCCTAGCAACTAAGTAGCTTCAGATAAACAATGCTGACGCGCCCCAACTGAGTTCAGCGCTCTGCGCTAAGAACAGTCAGCAGTGGCAATTGGATACCCATCATCCGGGGAATCGAAATGCGCTGCATAAATGCTGAGTCGGCTTGCCGACCACGGGTTTATGGCGTGATGCATTGAAGCTAGGGTAGATATATATTTTTCCATTCCTTTGCATTCAGTTCTAAGCGAGCACTTTATAAATAAAGAACAAGCTACTCCGGCTTCTGCCGTAAAACCAATTGTATTTGATATAATTTATCCACGCTGAGCCCAAAGGCCAGTGTCCAGCAAAGGGGGCAAAGTCACGCCCTCCACCATAATCTGCGTAAGAAGACATCTCGCCTGAGTAACGCCAGGACCAGGGGATCAGTTATCTACGTGCACACCTATCTGCCGGAGCCACCCATCGGAAGGACCTCTGGACAATAGGACAAAACTTAATTTGTATAGACACGGCTCGCTGGTGCAGGGGTTGAAGTCCATCTTCACCAAAACAGAATTTAGCTTCTCATTCCACTCACACCCACTCTGCTTTAAGCCGTACAAAGATTTATGGTATTGCATATTGCTATTGTCTAGTTTGCCGGAATCTTTTGACAATTTTGTAGTTGCCATTAAATCCCGTGATTTTTTTTTTCCTACGTTGGCTACGTTAACAATTAAATTACTCGAAGAAAGTGAGCGCCGAAATATAGATACAGAACAAAGCGGAGCGCAGAAAATGTTCTCGACGCGACGTGAGAAAAGTACAGTCTCGCAAAATAAAAACTTTAAGCAGCGAGTGTTCTAGTGTTGTGGTCGTCAAGGGTATATCGCGGCTAACTGTAAAAGTTCAAAGAAAACAAACGAAAAGAGAAACAATGAAGAGAGTGATAATAGGAAGTCATATTCTGTGTTTGCTGCTGCGAACCACAACTACACTTTTTCGAAGAATATTTGGTGCTTGGACAGTGGTGTGACTGCACATTTGTGTAACGATAAATCGCTTTTTATACACATCAAAGAGCACAAAGAAAGAATTGTGTTGGCCGGACAAAATTTTATTGAAGCGATCGGTATCGGAACAGTGCGTTTACAGTGGAAATATAGTACTATTGATTTGACCGATGTACTTCTGGTTGAAAACATTCAATGTAATTTTATTTCCGTGGCGAAAGTGGTGAACAAGGGAATAGCTGTGCACGCATAGAAAATCGCACGGGCGATGTTGTTTGTGTTGCCAAAAAGCAAAACAATTGGTTTTTGTTCGAAACGAGGGAACAAAAATGTTTCAGCGCACAAATTGATAAAAAAGGACTTATTAAATGACACTATCGCTTTGGCCATTTAAATTTTGCCAGTATAAATAAAATGATGAACAAGTTAGGAAGCAGCAGTAAAGTTTCCCGACTACAAAATACCCTGTACCCTTAGACATGCTTACAATTTATTTATTTAGTATCAATAAATAAATGAAACAATATTCTATTATAAAAGAGTACCACAACAAATAAGTAACATTATTTTATTGAATTTAAAATTCAATATTTATAATTATTTATAATATATAATAATCTAATATTGCGTAGAATTTATATATTCAATATCAATAAATAAATGAAACAATATTCTATTAGAAAAGAGAACCATAACAATATAAACTTGGTATAATTTTGGTTATGAAAATAAGTTTCGTGTGTCATAAAGCCATACACATTTCGCTGTCAACGTCGCAGTCGGCGTCGCGCAATGCGTGTTTTGCTGCGCTTCTGCTTCCCTTGGCATAGATTTTGCATGTGGCAAAACTTCCGTGTTTCTTATCCAAAATTGTTTAAATTTAAAAATTAGACAGCTTTTATGAGCACCAACGAATTCCGAATTACATAGCATTAGGTTAATAATTGTGGGCGTGGCAGTTTTTTGCGGGGAGCGTGGTCGTAGCAGTTTTTTTCGGATTGCGGTGGGGGTGATATTAAAATATACAACAAAATTGTACTGCGTATGGTAATGACCTATCCAACGATATATGGCACATGTCTGTAGCTCCTGTAGTTTCTGAGATCTAGGCGTTGATACGGACAGACAGACGGAGAGACGGACGGACGGACGGACGGACAGACGGACATGGCTATATCGACTCGGCTGTTGATGCTGATCAAGAATATATATACTTTATGGGGTCGGAGATGCTTCCTTCTGCCTGTTACATACATTTGCACCATATTATGATACCCTTTTTACCCATTTTTAATGGGTACAGGGTATAATTATATTAATATAGATTAATATTATGGTAAAATGATATTTAGATGGAATGATATTAAAATAAAATCGTATCAAGATAAAACTATTTTTAAAATAAAATTATATTTAGATAGAATGATATCAAGATTTCTATTAAGAAAGATATATATTAAGATAAAATTATATTAAAATGGATTGATATTAAGGTAAAATGATGTTTAGATAGAAAAATATTAAGATAAAATCATATCAAGATAAAATTATTTTTAAGATCGAATTCTTTTAAGATAGAATGGTATTAAGATTAATATTAAGATAGAATTACATAAAGGTAGAATGATATTAGAATAGAATGATATTAAGATTAAATCATATTAAGATAAAATTATTTTTATGATAAAATTATATTAAGATAGAATGATATTAAGAAAGAATGGTATTAAGCTAAAATAATATTAACATAAAATTATATTAAGATAGATTGATATCAAGGTAAAATGATATTTAGATAGAATGATATTAAGTTTGTTGAGAATATTAATATTACTGGCAATGCTGCATGTCCCCTTTTAATAAATCACTAAGTCGTAGTCCGTAGTCGAATGAAGTTATAACACCCATACCATATATCATATAAAGATTCTTACATTTCCCAATAAATTGACCTCAAACAAAGATAAAATCATATCAAGATAAAATTATTTTTAAGATAGAATTATATTTAGATAGAATGATATCATGGTAAAATGATATTTAAGAATGATATTAAGTTAATATCATGAATAGAAAAATATTAAGATAAAATCATATGAAGATAAAATTATTTTTAAGAAAGAATTATATTTAGATAGAATGATATCAAGATTTCTATTAAGATACAATTATATTAAGATAGATTGATATTAAGGTAAAATGATATTTAGATAGAATGATATTAAGATAATATCATATCATGATAAAATTATTTTTATGATAGAATTATATTTAGATAGAATGATATCAAGATTTCCATTAAGATTGAATTACATAAAGGTAGAATGATATAAGAATATAATGATATTAAGATTAAATCATATTTTTTTTATTTTATTTATTTATTTATTTTTTTTTTTTTGTTTATTATTTAAATAATGAATCCGTGCCCATCGCCGAGCGCTTAGCACGGGGATTTACGATAATGGAGGGTGAAACGGGGATTTATGTTCGTGGAGGTGGAAGCGTCTTCACGAAGCCTTGTCTTTTTAGCCTTCTAAGCGGCCTGGCGGGAAGTAAATTTCTGGCTAGTTCGCTGCGATGGGTGGTGAGTCTGTCTCTGTACCTGCTGGTGTGCCTATTGATCTGCTCCTCCACAGTATGCAGATTGAGGTCTCGGTGTAAAGTTGAATTCCGTACATACCACGGACAGTTGGTTATCTGCCTTAGGGTACGATTCTGCAGTACCTGGATGCGATTACAGTTAGATTTTGCTGCAATCCCCCAAATTTGCAGCCCGTAGAGCCAGATTGGGGCGACACACTGAGCGTAAACTTTTCTCTTCACCCTAAGTGACATACTGCTCTTTCTGCTCAGCAGCCAACGTAATTGCTGAAGTCTTAGGACGCAGCTCTTGCGAGTGGCTTTAAGATGAAATTATTTTTATGATAAAATTATATTAAGATAGAATGATATTAAGATAGAATGGTATTAAGCTAAAATGATATTAAGATAAAATTATATTAAGATAGATTGATATTAAGTTAAAATGATATTAAGATAGAATGATATTAAGATTGTTGAGAATATTAATATTACTGGCAATGCTGCATGTCCCCTTTTAATAAATCACTAAGTCGTAGTCCGTAGTCGAATGAAGTTATAACACCCATACCATATATCATATAAAGATTCTAACATTTCCTAATAAATTGACCTCAAACAAAAATAAAATCATATCAAGATGAAATTATTTTTAAGATAGAATTATATTTAGATAGAATGATATCAAGATTTCTATTAAGATAGAATTATATAAAGATAGATTGATATTAAGGTGAATAGATATTTAGATGGAATGATATTAAGATAAAATCATATCAAGATAAAATTATTTTTAAGATAGAATTATTCCAATTCGTATGCTGATGCGTGAAGACGTGTTTTCATCGAGCTCCTATTAAATCAATTGATTCTAGTGAAGTGAATGGTTATTAATAAAAAACAAATAAATATATCGAAAGCGAAAAAGACGCTCCGGTCGATGCACCATCGCTCGAATACATATTCTGCGTTTGAAATAGTTAAATAATAGTTTCAAACAAATTAATTAAAAAAAAAAAATAAAAGCACTATGAGCCAGAACGACATTCGCGCTCAGCGACAACGAGAGCAAGACGATCGCCGGCTCTCATTACAACGAAACAACGCGTACTTTTCTTATGTCTCCGCGACACCTGCAAACGAAGACAACGAGCGGCCAATAACCCATAACCCAACGAACCTTCTTGTACCAACAAAGTAAGAAAGAGCGCGCTCTTGCTCTCCCGCACTTCTAGCTCCGACACAAGCTCCGCTATCTGCAACAACAACAACTGGAGCAATATCGACAGCCCGCTCTACTTCGCCATTGGCTGCACCCGCTCGCGCTCTTATTGAGTCAGTGAATACAAAAACAAAAGCTCAAGAGCCAAACGGCACTGCTGCACAACTAGCAAAACAAAACGCAAACAAAAAAGTTGGATCGGCCTCGCAGACTGGACTGGACCGCTACATAACAATAAAGTGGAAGCTTAGCCCTAAAACTTCCGATACAGAAAACACGCCAAAAAATATACGCGACAATACTACCTCGATCAACAATGAAGTGCCCGCAAATAGCAACAGATTCGCTTTGCTGGCAGATACCAACGAGGACGTGCCACTGAAATCCATCGATAAAGAACCAAAGAAAATAAAGGCTCCCCCAATTTACATCCGCGAGAAGAGCACAAACGGTTTGGTAAATTCTTTGATTGGCCTTATTGGAAAAGATAGCTTTTATATAATATAATATAGCAATATATAATGAATGAAATTAAACTTCAAACAAAAACGGAAAAAAACTACAGAAAAGTCACAAACCATCTTACTGCAAACAAAACATACTTTTACACCTATCAGCTTAAAAGTAGCAAGCGTCTACAAGAAGTACTGAAGGGCATTGAGCCTGATGTAAAGCTGAGGCGCTAAAGGAAAAGGGATTTTGCGTCAAAAGCGTACACAATATCAAAAACAAAAACAGGCAGCCGCAACCACTCTTTAAGAATGAGCTTGAACCAGAAAACAAGCATCAAAAAAAAAACGAGGTTTATCCAATTTATAAACTCCAGCTCCTTCTGCACCGTAGGAATACAGTAGAAGAGCCACATAAACGTAACGCTCCTGTTCAATGTATGAACTGCCAAGAATACGGCCACACGAGATCGTATTGCACACTTCTCCCAGTGTGTGTAGTCTGTGGAGATCTCCACGTCTCCACACACTGCCAAGCTAATAAAGAAAATGCAAGCGCGAAAAAGTGCGATAACTGTGGGGGTAATCACACAGCAAACTACAGAGGTTGTCCAATCTACAAAGAGCTGAAAACCACTCTCCACAAAAGAATGAACACGGCACGGGTACACCAAGGAACAGCTACGCTGATACCATCGGAAACAAATCCAGAAGTACTTTTTTCGAAACCAACAAGTATTGCTCCCTGGACTATACCAAGCACTAACAAGATAAGTTTTGCAAACGTTTTAAAATCAGGTAGGACACCTCCAACCCAAAACTCCCAAACCTCACATGAAAAACACACAAAATTGGACACACAACAAAACTATAGGCCATCTGAGCAGCAAGAAACGAAAGCTGATGCTACGATCCAACAGAGCATGATGGAATTCATGACATTTATGCGAACCAACATTCAAGACATGATGCGTAATCAAAACCTATTGATACAAATGCTTGTCTCCCAACAATCAAAATAAATATTGGCTACCTTACGCATAGCTACGTGGAACGCCAATGGCGTCTCACAGCGCAAACTTGAGCTAGCTCAATTTCTACATGAGAAGCATATCGACGTAATGCTTCTTTCGGAAACTCATCTTACAAGCAAATACAATTTTCAAATAAGAGATTACAACTTCTATGGTACAAATCACCCCGATGGTAGAGCACACGGTGGAACCGGCATTCTAATTAGGAACCGTATGAAGCACCACTTTTACAAAGAGTTTGCTGAAATTCATCTACAGGCCACATCTATCAATATACAGCTGTAGGACAACACTCACCTCACACTAGCGGCAGTATACTGCAAAACATCTGCAAAACAAAAGCTAAAAATAGCCACACGGAAGCTGACCAACGCTCTGAAACATGAGGAAGAATACGCTCAGAGCCGATGTATAGAGCAACTTTCACCAACAGGTATTAAACATAAGTCACTGTGGAGAGCCCACCCAACCCTTCGCCCACCCACTAAAACCGTTTTGCCCATAAGGAATTCCTCAGGCGGCTGGGCACGTAGTGATGCAGACAGAGCCACCACATTTGCCGCTCACCTACAAAATGTATTTACGCCAAACGAGGCTACTAGCACATTTGCGCTACCGACTTCAAACGCAAACTGCAACCAGCAACACACCCCAATTGTGTTTCGTCCAAAAGAAATATCTAATATAATTAAAGAAAATCTCAGCCCGAAAAAATCCCCCGGCTACGACCTTATTACCCCGGAAATGATCATCGAGCTGCCACATTCTGCAGTTCGCTACCTAACGCAGCTATTTAATGCCATCACAAAACTTGGCTTCTTTCCACAACGATGGAAAAGATCGATTATTATAATAATTCCGAAGCCTGGTAAGGACCACACAGTTCCCTCATCCTACAGACCAAAAAGTCTACTCTCATGTATATCGAAACTATTCAAAAAATGCCTGCTAATCCGACTGAATCCAAACCTGAGAGCCCACAATATAGTCCCAGCCCATCAATTTGGCTTTCGCGAAAGCCACGGCACCATTGAACAGGTGAATTGAATAACAGCGGAGATAAGAACTGCATTTGAAAATCGAGAATACTGTACAGCCGTATTTCTAGACGTATCCCAAGCATTCGGCAGAGTCTGGCTAGACGGCCTAATGTTTAAAGTTATAACAGCTCTACCCGAAAGCACACACAAACTTCTAAAGTCATACCTATATGACAGAAGTTTGCAGTGCGGTGCAACACTGCTACTTCCACTGACCACGAAATTAAGGCTGGAGTCCCCCAAGGCAGCGTTCTTGGGCCAACTTTATACCTCATATATACTGCTGACATTCCTACAAATAGTCGCCTAACAATGTCCACGTTTGCCGACGATACAGCTATCCTTAGCCGTTCAAGGTCCCCAATCCAAGCTACAGCACAGCTGGCATTGCACCTCATAGACACTGAGAAGTGGCTCTCTGACTGGCGAATAAAAGTAAACGAGGAAAAATGCAAGCACGTGACATTTACGCTGAACAGACAAGATTGCCCACCACTTTTGTTGAACAACATACCACTCCCGAAAGCAGATGAGGTAACGTACCTAGGAGTACACTTTGACAGAAGACTTACATGGCGCAGGCACATTGAAGCGAAAAAAATTCATCTTTAGCTCAAAGCCAACAACTTACACTGGCTCATTAACGCTGGCTCTCCGCTCAGCCTGGACCACAAGGTCTTACTCTACAATGCAGTAATGAAACCCATCTGGACCTATAGCGCACAGCTATGGGGCAACGCCAGCAACAGCAATATTGACATCATAAAGCGAGCACAATAAAAGATTCTGAGAACCATCACTGGGGCACCGTGGTACGTTCGAAACGAAAAAATCCATATGGACTTAAATATTCCACCAGTCAACAATGAAATCACAGAGCTTATGAAAAAATATCATGGCAAGCTTTCCTCGCACCCCAACCACCTAGCGAGAAATCTAACACAGCTCAGCCGTCGTTCCCGGCTCCGACGTTCCACTTAATCTCGGAACAGTTGGAAAAGTAAAACAACTGTTTAGGAAAAACAGTATTAGTTAAGATTTTTAAACTTATTGTTAGTTCATATTTAAGAGGATTCAAGATATAAAAGCAGTTAGCATAAAAAACAAAAAGATAGAATTATATTTAGATAGAATGAATTAAGTAGATAGAAGATTTCTATTAACTTAAAATTATATGAAAATAGATAGAATATTATGATATATTAATTAATATTATTAATATATTATTAATGTATTATATTATTAAGATATTAAGATATATTAAGAAAAATATTAAGACAAAATTATTTTTATGATAGAATAATATTTAGATAGACTGATATTAAAATAGAATGATGTTAAGATAGATTGGTATTAAGATAGAATGGTAGAAAGATAAAATTATATTAAGATAAATTGATATTAAGGTAAAATAATATTTAGATGGAATGATAATAAGATTGTTGAGAATATTAATATTACTGGCAATGCTGCATGTCCCCTATTAAATTGCGTCTGGCAACCCGTGACTAGAACTTCGCTTTTTGTTAATAGATCAGTAAGTCGTAATATGTAAGCGAATGAAGTTATAAAACATATACCATATATAATATAAAGCTTCTTACATTTCCAAATAAATTGACCTCAAACAAATATAATATCATATCAAGATAAAATTATTTTTAAGATAGAACTATATTAAGATAGAATGGTATTAAGATTTATTTTAAGATAGAATTACATTAAGATAGAATTATATTAGAATATAATGATATTAAAATTAAATCATATTAAGATAAAATGGTATTCAGATAGAATGATATTAAGATTTATTATAAGTTAGAATTATATTAAGATAGATTGATATTAATATAAATTTATACTAAGATAGACTGATATTACGATAGAATGGTATTACGATAGAATGATATTAAGATTTCTATTAAAATAAAATTATGCTAAGATAGATTGATAATAAGGTAAAATGATATTTAGATATAAAAATATTAAGATAAAATCATGTCAAGATAAAATTATTTTTAAGATAGAATTATATTTACATAGAATGATATCAACATTTCTATTATTATAGAATTATATTAAAATAGATTGATAATAAGGTAAAATGATATTTAAATAGAAAAATATTAAGATAAAATCATATCAAGATAAAATTATTTTTAAGATAGAATTATGAATAGATAGAATAATATCAAGATTTCTATTAAGATATAATTATATCGAGATAGATTGATATGAAGGTAAAATGATATTTAGATGGAATGATATTAAGATAAAATCATACCAAGATAAAATTATTTTTAAGATAGAATTATATTTAGATAGAATGATATCAAGATTTCTATTAACTTAAAATTATATGAAAATAGATAAAATATTATTATATATTACTTAATATTATTAATATATTATTAATACATTATATTATTAAGATATTAAGATATATTAAGAAAAATATTAAGATAAAATTATTTTTATGATAGAATAATATTTAGATAGAATGATATTAAAATAGAATGATGTTGAGATAGAATGGTATTAAGATAGAATGATATTAAGATTTATATTAAGATAGAATTATATTAAGATAAAATTATATTAAGATAAATTGATATTAAGGTAAAATAATATTTAGATGGAATGATAATAAGATTGTTGAGATATTACTGGCAATGTTGCATGTCCCCTATTAAATTGCGTCTGGCAACCCGTGACTAGAACTTCGCTTTTTGTTAATAGATCAGTAAGTCGTAATATGTAAGCGAATGAAGTTATAAAACATATACCATATATAATATAAAGCTTCTTACATTTCCAAATAAATTGACCTCAAACAAATATAATATCATATCAAGATAAAATTATTTTTAAGATAGAACTATATTAAGATAGAATGGTATTAAGATTTATTTTTAGATACAATTACATTAAGATAGAATTATATTAGAATAGAATGATATTAAAATTAAATCATATTAAGATAAAATGATATTCAGATAGAATGATATTAACATTTATTTTAAGATAGAATTTATTAGAATGAGAGTTTATTTGTGACTAACTAATACATAAAATGATGCGTTACTCGTGATGCGCTTAAGAGAAAAAACAAAAGAGAAAGATCAATTAGAGTTACATTTAGTATAAGACATTCGCTTTGCACTCTTAATTCAGATTTCAACACTCCTCAAAGAGACATGCCTTTACAAGTTAACTTAAATATACATTTTTCTTCTAAACATAATTTTCAATTCAATTTAAACCTAACTGTTTAACAAAACCTTAAATATACATTTTTCTTCTAAACATAATTTTCAATTCAATTTAAACCTAACTGTTTAACAAAACATGTGTGCTTGATCTTATTTAAGTTTTTTGTTAAAATATCAGAAATCATATTTTCTGTTGAAACATACTCAATATCAATAACATTTTCCTTATATAATTGTCTTACAAAATGGTACTTAATATCAATATGTTTGCTTCGTGCATGAAACTTGGAGTCTTTTGCCAGACATTGTGCACTCTGATTATCACTGTAGATAACCATCTTTGGAACCAATCCTATTCCTATCTCCTCCACCAGCTTTTTAATGTAAACTGCCTCTTTTGCTGCTGTTTAAAGCGCCACATACTCAGCTTCAGTGGAACTAAGTGCCACAATGGTCTGCTTTTTGGACTCCCATGAAATCGCCGCACCAGCCATGATGAATGCCCAACCAGTAAAGGATTTGCGATCCGTGCTATCGCCAGCACAGTCTGCATCGACGAAACAATGGACATGTACACCTGTACGTTTGTAACATAGCCTCATGTCAGCTGTGCCCTTAAGGTACCTTAAGACACGCTTTGCAGCCACTTCGTGCTCCTTGTGAGGATCAGCATTTCTTTGTGCCAATTTAGCCACACTATGCATAATATCTGGTCTTGTCGTCATAGCCAAATAGATCAAAGAACCAATGAGAGATTGGTACTTCTTCTGATCCACTTTTGTGCAGCTTTCATCCTCGCATTTAACTTGAAAGCCCGCCTCCAGAGGAATCGCTTTGGGTTTGCAGTCTTCCATACCATAGTCTTTTAGTAGACCAGCAATAAATTGTTTATGGCCTATAGTGACACTGCCAGTTTCGCCACTCCTCTCTATCTCCATGCCTAGGAAATGCTTCAGGTCTCCGCCATCTACAACATTAAACTCGTCTGATATTTTCTTCTTGATGCTAAGGAGGTCATCTTTTCTGAAACAAGCAATAATTAAATCATCAACATATACCACAATAATGTTTAGGTTTTCCCCAATTTTCTTCGTGTATATGCAAGGCTCGCTGGAACAGGAAATGAATCCAATTTTGTTGAGAACCTCATCTAGCCTCCAGTTCCACTCGCGTCCACTCTGCTTTAGACCGTATAAGGACTTATGCAATCGCAGGACTCGATCTGGGTGTTTTGCGTCTACAAAACCTTCAGGTTGTCTCATGTAGACCTCATCTTTCAGTTCACTGTTTAGGTACGCTGCTGACACGTCAATTTGGTGCATAATCATGCCATGCTCGACAGCCAATGCAATCACTAACCTTATTGACGAGTAACGTGCCACCGGGGAAAATGTTTCCAGGTAATTCACCCCATACTGCTGTCCGCAACCTTTGGTTACTAACCTCGATTTGAGTCGATCAACTTTACCATTTTTGTCGCGTTTAATGGTAAACACCCACTTGCACCCGATTGCTTTCTGCTCTTCAGGAAGGTCAACCAAGCTCCAAGTGTTTGTAGCTCGCAAGTGATCAAACTCCTTCTGCATCGAGATTCTCCATTCATCAGAATGTTCTCCAGTCAATGCCTCACGCACGTTTGTTGGTGCCACCATATTATTTCCGGCTATAACATTTAGCATATTGTACTCTTTTCGTGGACGGCCCACTAATCCTGTTCGGACTATCTTGGGGCGACCTGGGCCCCTCTTCTGCGATGTTTTTTGTTCTGTCCCAGACTCTTCGTCGTCATCACTGCCTTGAACATCCAACGACTGTTCATTGTTGTCAATATGATCTTCTCGGTGTCCAGCAGACTCATCCAATTCAATGATTACTTCGCCTGGAACTAATGCTCTATCATCCTCTATAAACACAACATCTCGGGCTATCACAATGCTTTGTTTTTCCGGGTTGTATAAACGATAAGCCTTAGAGGTTTGAGAATAGCCTACTAATATGTGCTCTTCTTCCTTTGGACGAAACTTCTTGCTATGTGTTTTGTTCAATACGATCGCTTTGCAACCAAACACACGTAGATGAGACACTTGGCTTCTTTCAAACCAGGCTTCAAATAGTGTTATATTAGCTAATGTCGACGTCTCTGCCCTGTTCCGCAAGTATGCCGCTGTCATTATAGCCTCTCCCCAAAAACTCTCACCCACTCCAGCATGAGTTAACATACTGCGAGCCATTTCCAGGAGGGTTCTGTTAGCACGTTCTGCAACTCCGATTATGCCACTTAATCATTTCATACTTTTCTCCATTAATTGCAAACACTTTTTCTGATTTATTTTCAAATAAGAACAATTCATTTTTGCGTTTAGCAACTAGTAAAGTGTCTCCGTCAGTGTCTATTACTTTCGCTTCGTTCTTATTAAAAATCACCTTCAATCCTTTTGAAGTTGCCTTTTGCACCGAAATAAAGTTACATTGCAAATTTTTTACGTACAATACATCAAGCAGTTTGATCGTATTCTCTCCATAGCACAAATTCACTGTACCGCGCCCTTCGGCTTCTACGTAATTATCGCCTGCTAACATTATTTTTTCCTTGTGTTCACGCATTGATACAAACATTGTTTTTTCCGCACACAAATGGGTTGTTGCTCCACTGTCTAGACACCATGTACTTTTACTGTCTATTTCGTTTTTAACTGCACCAAAAACCGAAAACGCTTTTGGTTTATTCCCGTTTGAATTTCCTTCTTTTGCTTTGTTATGTTTTGCCAATTTTTCTTTCGATCTACACTTTGCAGCAATATGCCCGCGCTTTCCACATGACCAACATTCGACACCTTTTTCGATATTCCTTTTTGAGTATTGTCTTTCCGTACCCGACGCGTACATTTTCTGTTCCTTTCCGATCACCGTTTCGTTTGTCTTGCGCCTCTCTCCCTCTTCTAGAAGTTTAACCTTGAGAGCGGTCATTCCCGGCAATGTGTCGCGCGTCTCTATGGCAACAACAAAATTTTCAAACGAGTCACACAAGCTCGAAAGCAAAATTATGACGAGCATTTCTTCTGACACACTTTGTTCAATTTCTTGCAGCTTTTCTACCAATGCACTGAATTTATTTAAATGTTCCTCCACACTTTCCGTCTCACTCATTTTTATGCACAACAACTGCTTAAACAAATGTATGCGTCTCGCTGGACCGGATGGCATATGAATTTCACCAAGTTTTTTCCAAGCCTCCTTAGCAGTTACACAATGTCTCACATGATTAATTTGCGTCGGCTTTATACATAGCATTATACTTGCAAGTGCCTTTTCGTCTTTAGCATCGAAAGAGGCTGTTTGTTCTGCTGTGTCATTTTCATTTTTTATCAAACGGCCACTGACCACTGACCATAATTCGGCGTGTATCAGCACACTTTTCATTTGGATAGACCACACACTATAGTTTTCATTGTCCAGTTTCTCAATTGGGAACTCATTTTATATCAAGTCAATTTAATTTTTTTTTTCACAATATTATACACGAGTCACACAAGTCTTTTCGACTATTATCAACAACTTTTCGCTGTTAAACTTTCCAAAAAATAATAGCGCACAGGAGCTCTGCCTGGGCCCATAACCTATGAGAATGAGAGTTTATTTGTGACTAACTAATACATAAAATGATGCGTTACTCGTGATGCGCTTAAGAGAATAAACAAAAGAGAAAGATCAATTAGAGTTACATTTAGTATAAGACATTCGCTTTGCACTCTTAATTCAGATTTCAACAGAATTATATTAAGATAGATTGATATTAATATAAATATATACTAAGATAGACTGATATTACGATAGAATGGTATTACGATAGCATGATATTAAGATTTCTATTAAAATAAAATTATGCTAAGATAGATTGATAATAAGGTAAAATGATATTTAGATAAAATGATATTAAGATAAAATCATACCAAGATAAAATTATTTTTAAGATAGAATTATATTTAGATAGAATGATATCAAGATTTCTATTAGGATAGAATTATAGCAAGATAGATTGATTTGAAGGTAAAATGATATTTAGATGGAATGATATTACGAGGGCGGGTCAATAAGTCCGTAACTTTTTGAATTTCCCGCCTCTTAATTGAAATGATAACACTGCTCCCGTCAACAGTCATCTGTCAGTTGACTCTTGTCAAAAATTGAACAAGCTGCGACATTTAGTTTGTTTTTGACAGCCGTTAATATCAGACTACCGCGTTGACTGAGAAGAAAATGAAAAAAAGTGAATTTCGTGTGCTCATTAAGCATTATTTTTTGAGGAAAAAATCTATTACGCAAACCAAGGCCAAGCTTGATAAATATTATGGAGACTCTGCACCATCCATTTCCATGGTAAAAAAGTGGTTCACTGAATTCCGATGTGGCCGTACAAGCACGGAAGATGCCGAACGTTCTGGACGCCCAGTTGAGGTTTCCACATTCGAAACAATTGAAAAAATCCACGATATGGTTTTAGCCGATCGGCGATTAAAAGTGAGAGAGATTGTGGAAGCCGTAGGCAATTTACATGGCTCAGTGGTTTCAATTTTGAATGATCATTTGGGTATGAGAAAGCTTTCCACAAGATTGGTGCCGCGTTTGCTCACAATCGACCACAAATGCAACCGTGTGACAATTTCGCAGGAATGTTTAGCGTTGTTCAATCGCAATACGAACGAGTTTTTGCGCCGTTTCGTAACCGTGGACGAAGCGTGGATCCACCACAACACACCGGAGACCAAACAGCAGTCAAAACAGTGGGTTTCTCGGGGTGAATCGGCGCCAAAGAAGGCAAAGGTGGGTTTGTCAGCCAATAAAGTCATGGCGACTGTTTTTGGGATGCACGCGGTATTATCCACATTGACTACCTTCAAAAAGGAAAAACAATCAATGGTGAATATTACAGCAACTTATTGGGTCGATTCGATGAGGCATTGAAAAAAAAGCGACCGCACTTGGCCAAGAAAAAGTTCTTTTCCACCAGGACAATGCACGGGTGCACAAATGTGCAGTTTCCATGGCAAAATTCCATGAAATGGGCTACGAATTGCTCCCTCATCCGGCCTATTCACCCGATCTAGCCCCGTGTGACTATTTCTTATTCCCAAACTTGAAGAAATGGCTCGGCGGAAAGAGATTTGCCTCCAATGACGAAATCATCTCACAAACAAATGCCTATTTTGAAGACCTCGACAAATCATGTTTTTTGGAAGGGATACAAAAATTGGAGAAACGTTGGGCTAAGTGTATAGAGCTCAAAGGAGACTACGTTGAAAAATAAAATAACTTTTTATCTAAAACCTGTGTTTCATTCAAATAGTCACGGACTTATTGACCCGCCCTCGTAAGATAAAATCATGTCAAGATAAAATTATTTTTAAGATAGAATTAGATTTAGATAGAATGATATCAAGATTTTTATTATAACAGAATTATATTAAGATAAAATTATATTAAAATTAAATGATAATAAGGTAAAATCATATTTAGATAGAAAAATATTAAGATAAAATCATATCAAGATAAAATTATTTTTAAAATAGAATTATATTTAGATAGAATGATATAAAGATTTCTATTAAGATAGAATTATATCAAGATAGATTGATAATAAAGTAAAATGATATTTAAATAGAATAATATTAAGATAAAATCATATCAAGATAAAATTATTTTTTAGATAGAATTATATTTAGATAAAATGATATCAAGATTTCTATTATTCTAGAATTATATTAAGATAAAATTATGCTAAGATAGATTGATAATAAGGTAAAATGATATTTAGATATAAAAATGTTAAGATAAAATTATATCCAGATAAAATTATTTTTAAGATAGAATTATATATAGATAGAATGATATAAAGATTTTTATTAAGATAGAATTATATCAAGATAGATTGATATGAAGGTAAAATGATATTAAGATGAAATGATATTAAGATAAAATCATATCAAGATAAAATTATTTTTAAGATAGAATTATATTTAGATAGAATGATATCAAGATTTTTATTAAGATAGAATTATATCAAGATAGATTGATATGAAGGGAAAATGATATTTAGATGGAATGATATTAAGATAAAATCATATCAAGATAAAATTATTTTTAAGATAGAATTAGATTTAGATAGAATGATATCAAGATTTCTATTAAGATAGAATTATTTCAAGATAGATTGATATGAAGGTAAAATGATATTTAGATTGAATGATATTAAGATAAAATCATACCAAAGATAAAATTATTTTTAAGATAGAATTATATTTAGATAGAATGATATCAAGATTTCCATTATTATAGAATTATAAGAGTATAAAATTATATTAAGATATATTGATAATAAGGTAAAATGATATTTAGATAGAAAAATATTGAGATAAAATCATATCAAGATAAAATTATTTTTAAAATAGAATTATATGAAGGTAAAATGATATTTAGATTGAATGATATTAAGATAAAATGATATCAAGATAAAATTATTTTTCAGTTAGAATTATATTTATATAGAATGATATCAAGATTTCTGTTAAGATAGAATTATATCAAGATAGATTAATATGAACGTAAAATGATATTTAGATGAAATGATATTAAGACAAAATCATATTAAGATAAAATTATTTTTAAGATAGAATTATATTTAGATAGAATGATATCAAGATTTCTATTAAGATAGAAATACATCAAGATAGATTGATATGAACGTAAAATGATATTAAGATGGAATGATATTTAGATAAAATCATATCAAGATAAAATTATTTTTAAGATAGAATTATATTTAGATAGAATGATATCAAGATTTCTATTAAGATAGAATTATATCAAGATAGATTGATATGAACGTAAAATGATATTTAGATGGAATGATATTAAGACAAAATCATATCAAGATAAAATTATTTTTAAGATAGAATTATATTTAGATAGAATGATATCAAGATTTTTATTAAGATAGAATTATATCAAGATAGATTGATATGAACGTAAAATTATATTTAGATGGAATGATATTTAGATAAAATCATATCAAGATAAAATTATTTTTAAGATAGAATTATATTTAGATAGAATGATATAAAGATTTCTATTAAGATAGAATTATATCCAGATAGATTGTTATGAAGGTAAAGTGATATTTAGAGGAAATGGTATAAAGATAAAATCATACCAAGATAAAATTATTTACAAGATAGAAATATATTTAGATAGAATGATATCAAGATTTCTATTATTATAGAATTATATTAAGATAAAATTATATTAAGATAGATTAATAATAAGGTAAAATGATATTTAGATAGAAAAACATTAAGATCAAATAATATCAAGAAAAAATTATTTTTAAGATAGAATTATATTTAGATAGAATGATATCAAGATTGCTATAAAGATAGAATTATATCAAGATAGATTGATATGAAGGTAAAATGATATTTAAATGGAATGATATTAAGATAAAATCATATCAAGATAAAATTATTTTTAAGATAGAATTAGATTTAGATAGAATAATATCAATATTTATATTAAGATAGAATTATTTCAAGATAGATTGATATGAAGGTAAAATGATATTTAGATGGAATGATATTTAGATAAAATCATATCAAGATAAAATAATTTTTAAGATAGAATTATATTTAGATAGAATGATATCAAGATTTTTATTAAGATAGAATTATATCAAGATAGATTGATATGAAGGGAAAATGATATTTAGATGGAATGATATTAAGATAAAATCATATCAAGATAAAATTATTTTTAAGATAGAATTAGATTTAGATAGAATGATATCAAGATTTCTATTAAGATAGAATTATTTCAAGATAGATTGATATGAAGGTAAAATGATATTTAGATTGAATGATATTAAGATAAAATCATACCAAAGATAAAATTATTTTTAAGATAGAATTATATTTAGATAGAATGATATCAAGATTTACATTATTATAGAATTATAAGAGTATAAAATTATATTAAGATATATTGATAATAAGGTAAAATGATATTTAGATAGAAAAATATTGAGATAAAATCATATCAAGATAAAATTATTTTTAAAATAGAATTATATGAAGGTAAAATGATATTTAGATTGAATGATATTAAGATAAAATGATATCAAGATAAAATTATTTTTCAGTTAGAATTATATTTATATAGAATGATATCAAGATTTCTGTTAAGATAGAATTATATCAAGATAGATTAATATGAACGTAAAATGATATTTAGATGAAATGATATTAAGACAAAATCATATTAAGATAAAATTATTTTTAAGATAGAATTATATTTAGATAGAATGATATCAAGATTTCTATTAAGATAGAAATACATCAAGATAGATTGATATGAACGTAAAATGATATTAAGATGGAATGATATTTAGATAAAATCATATCAAGATAAAATTATTTTTAAGATAGAATTATATTTAGATAGAATGATATCAAGATTTCTATTAAGATAGAATTATATCAAGATAGATTGATATGAACGTAAAATGATATTTAGATGGAATGATATTAAGACAAAATCATATCAAGATAAAATTATTTTTAAGATAGAATTATATTTAGATAGAATGATATCAAGATTTTTATTAAGATAGAATTATATCAAGATAGATTGATATGAACGTAAAATTATATTTAGATGGAATGATATTTAGATAAAATCATATCAAGATAAAATTATTTTTAAGATAGAATTATATTTAGATAGAATGATATAAAGATTTCTATTAAGATAGAATTATATCCAGATAGATTGTTATGAAGGTAAAGTGATATTTAGAGGAAATGGTATAAAGATAAAATCATACCAAGATAAAATTATTTACAAGATAGAAATATATTTAGATAGAATGATATCAAGATTTCTATTATTATAGAATTATATTAAGATAAAATTATATTAAGATAGATTAATAATAAGGTAAAATGATATTTAGATAGAAAAACATTAAGATCAAATAATATCAAGAAAAAATTATTTTTAAGATAGAATTATATTTAGATAGAATGATATCAAGATTGCTATAAAGATAGAATTATATCAAGATAGATTGATATGAAGGTAAAATGATATTTAGATGGAATAATATTAAGATAAAATCATATCAAGATAAAATTATTTTTAAGATAGAATTACATTTAGATAGAATGATATCAAGATTTCTATTATTATAGAATTATATTAAGATAGATTGATAATAAGGTAAAATGATATTTAAAAAGAAAAAAATTAAGATAAAATCATATCAAGATAAAATTATTTTTAAGATAGAATTATATACAGATAGAATGATATCAAGATTTCTATTAAGATAGAATTATATCAAGATAAAATTATATTAAAATTAAATGATAATAAGGTAAAATGATATTTAAAAAGAAAAATATTAAGATAAAATCATATCAAGATAAAATTATTTTTAAGATAGAATTATATATAGATAGAATGATATCAAGATTTCTATTAAGATAGAATTATATCAAGATAAAATTATATTAAAATTAAATGATAATTAGGTAAAATCATATTGAGATAAAAAAATATTAAGATAAAATCATATCAAGATAAAATTATTTTTAAGATAGAATTATATTTAGATAGAATGATATTAAGATTTCTATTATTATAGAATTATATTAAGATAAAATTATATTAAGATAGATTGATAATAAGGTTAAATGATATTTAGATAGAAAAATAGTCAGATAAAATCATATCAAGATAAAATTATTTTTAAGATAAAATTATATTTAGATAGAATGATATCAAGATTTCTATTAAGATAGAATTATATTAAGATAGATTGATAATAAGGTAGAATGATATTTAAATAGAAAAATATTAAGATAAAATCATATCAAGATAAAATTATTTTTAAGATAGGATTATATGTAGATAGAATGATATCAAGCTTTCTATTAAGATTAATTATATCAAGATAGATTGATATGAAGGTAAAATGATAGTTAGATGGAATGATATTAAGATAAAATCATACCAAGATAAAGTTATTTTTAAGATAGAAATATATTTAGATAGAATGATATAAAGATTTCTATTATTATAGAATTATATTAAGATAGATTGATAATAAGGTTTAATGATATTTAGATAGAAAAATATTCAGATAAAATCATATCAAGATAAAATTATTTTTTAGATAGAATTATATTTTGATAGAATGATATCAAGATTTCTATTATTATAGAATTTGTTATATTAAGCTTCCCAATTGAATTGTAACGATAAACTTAAGCAAAGTATCGATCTGGCAACACATATTGTTTGTATACAGCCCATTTGAAATTCCTTTATGTTCTGTCAGTTCCTAAAAAGCTCATCGACTAAGCAGACGTGTTAAGCGCGTAATAAAACTTATACTTTATATCTAACAGGTTATGGGCCCAGCCCCAGCCACAAGTTATACGTTGAGAGCATTTGAAGATTATAAAGAAAGTTTAAATAAAAAGCCGTGAAAAATGGCTAGTGCACATATCAGAATTGAACCGGTAAACGCGAACAATTATGATACGTGGAAGTTGCAAGTGCGTGCAGTTCTTGTGAAGAACGAATTG
Organism: Drosophila merina; assembly: GCA_035047645.1. Taxonomy (NCBI): domain Eukaryota; kingdom Metazoa; phylum Arthropoda; class Insecta; order Diptera; family Drosophilidae; genus Drosophila; species Drosophila merina. The sequence continues at coordinate 14,857 of JAWNPH010000023.1, read as the reverse complement.
TGGAAATACGTCGACGGAACGAAAAGTTGCCCGGATGACGATATAGAGAAAATCGCTTGGGAAAACTAAGACGAAAAAGCACGTGCAGATATTTTGTTATCAGTGAGTCCATCAGAGTTGGCCATAATTGAAAATTGTGTGACATCAAAAGAGTGCTGGTCGAGATTGCGAGAAAAATTTCAGTCGAAAGGTCCCGTGCGGAAAGCAAGCCTTCTGAAAAGAGTAGCCTTGTCGCGAATGAACGTAGGCGACGACGTCCGTCATCACTTAAATGAGTTTTTCGACGCAGTGAAAAAACTTAAAGAAATTGGTGTTGTGATTGGCGATGATTTACTAGCGATCTTATTGTTGTACAGTTGCCTGATTCGTACGAAACATTTAGGTGTGCAATAGAGACACGGGATGACTTACCGCACCCTGATGTATTGCGCATTAAAATTCTAGAGGAATCAGAAGCACGAAAAGCAAAGGAAGATCGTGGAGAGCAAAAAGCTATGTACGTTGAACGTTGAAAAGACAAAGATAACGGAAAAAGCGAGAAAAACGGTAACCATAAAAAGGAAACCAGAAAATGCTTTGTGTGTGGTAAAGCAGGCCACATAGCGAGAGACGGCCGAAGCAGAAACGGTATACCGAAAAAAGAAGAGAGAGCAACTATTGAAAGTAAGCTGAGCGAAGTTCAAAGTATGTATGCAGTGAGGCAAAATGGAGGTTCATGGTGTCTAGACAGCGGATGTTCAGCACACATGAGTTCAAACAAAAGTGCATTTCAAAACTTAAAGACAGTCGAAAAGACTTTGCACTTGGCGAACAACAACACAACGAGGATTGACGGCATTGGCAAAATTAGAATGACCGCAATCAAAGGAAAGAAAAATAAAGAGGATATCGATCTACAAGAAGTGTTTTATGTCGAAGATTTACATCAAAATTTATTATCCGTTTCTAAAATTACACACCATGGCTTTGAGGTGCATTTTAGAAAAAATGAAGCAGTAATTGTTAAAAACAAAAGAGAAGTCTGGCTGACAGCGAAGAGATATGGCAACCTTTATTACTTAGACAGCGAAGAGCAAAATGTAAACAAAGCAGAGGTGAGTGACGTAAATGACATAAATAAGTGGCACTACCGTTTGGTACCTTAAAAGAATGGCCATGAGTGAAAAGGTCTACGGTATGAAGTTTAATAGTAAAGCTGAATTATCAAGATGTGAAATTTGCATACGCGAAAAGCAAACAGCAAATAATCACAAAAGCACGAGCAAAAAGCGAACCAGTGAACTACTAGAGATCGTACACAGCGATGTGTGTGGCCCGATGAGAACTGAGTCAATGAATGGTTCTAAATATGTTATCGATGACCATTCCAGATATTGTGAAGTTTATTTTCTCAAACAGAAGTCAGAAGTATTTAAAGCGTTCAAAGCTTACAAAGCAAAAGCAGAAAACTTCACCAATAGCAAGATTAAAGCTCTACAATCGGATAATGGCACCAAATACTGCAACAACGAATTCAACGACTATTTGAAGAAGCATAGAATTGCGCGAAGGTTGTCTACACCACATACGCCGCAGCAAAATGGCTTAGCAGAACGGCAGAATCGCACGTTAATAGAAGTGGCAAGGTGCATGATGCGGCAATCTGGGGCACCACCGTCATTTTGGGCAGAAGCGGTAAACACAGCAAGTTACATACGAAACAGATGCGTCACAAAAGGCTTAAATGGAGGGATACCATACACATACTGGACGGAAAAAATTGGCAAGTCGATTGAGCGGCAACATCCAAGTGAGAGCTCATCAAGCGATGAAGATTCAAATGATGTGCAACAGCGGCGTGGCAGAGGGCGTCCCAAACTTTTGAGGACAGGCCAAAGAGGTAGACCAAGCAAAGTGTATCAGCCAGCAGTCGAAAAGGCAAGCGGCGAGAGCGTCGATGAGCTGAGTACTAACCCATCATCAGAGGGCGAATTTGAGGAATGCGAGATGGCATTCACGGCAATGGCAGGCGACCCTATTACAATCGAAGAGGCGAAAAGTTCAAGCGATGCCGAAAAGTGGATCAGAGCGATCGAAGATGAGTACATGGCGCATGTGCAGAGCGGCACATGGAAAATAGTGGAACGTCCAGCTGAGAAAAAGGTTATTGGGAGCAAAATGGTGTTTCGCACAAAAGAAGATGGCACCATACCCGGCAAGAAGAAGGCGAGGCTAGTCGCAAAAGGCTACTCGCAGAGACCTGGCGAAGATTTTCATGAGACGTACTCACCTGTAGTGCGATTTACATCAGTCAGAATGCTAGCAGCGTTGGCAGCAGAGTCTGACATGGAGGTCCATCAGATAGACGTGGTGACAGCATTCCTAAACGTAGAGCTGAAAGAGAGCATCTACATGGAAGTTCCAGACGGATTGGATGATTTCATAGGCAAAAAATCAGGTGCAGCTATTGGTTCAAAGCAGGATCCAATTACCAAAAAGCACATGGCAGCTGGAAAAGCGTGGCGTAAGGCTTTAAGCGAGATGAAGAATCCCGTTTGTCTTCTGGAGAAAGCTTTATATGGACTACGTCAATCAGGTTTGCAATGGTACCGCAAATTAACAGAGAAGCTGCAGGAGATGGGTCTAGAGGCTACCAAGTAAGATCCATGTGTGTTCGTGAAACGGCAGGAGGAGAAAATTCTCTTAGTCATGATTTACGTTGACGATTTATTGCTGGCGTCAAATCATAAAGAGTGGCTGCATCACATGAAGAGTTCCCTTGGTGAAGCATTTGAGATGAAAGACATCGGTCCAGTGAAAACGTGCCTGGGCATAAAGTTCCATCAAATCTTCATCTCACAAGAGCTGTACACTAATACCATATTGAAGAGATTTGGTATGGCAGAATGCAAGCCTGCATTAACCCCCATAGACGCAAAGTGTACATTGAAGCGATCCGAGTCCCCCAATGAAGGGGAGATGAAAAGGTATCCTTATCAAAACTTAATAGGAGCTTTAATGTTTCTTTCAGTTACAACAAGACCGGACATTGCTTATGCTGTGAATTTCTTAAGCCAGTTCAATTCATGTTATGAAGCGGAACATTGGAAAGCAGCAAAACGCATACTGCGATACTTAAGCGGTACAAGGCAGCGTGGCCTGTTATACAAGAGAACAGGCGAGAATCTATACGGCGTAGTAGATGCAGATTGGGATGGAAACTTAAGCGACAGGCGTTCCTACTCTGGTCTGGCATTCATCATGGCTGGCGCATCCATAAGTTGGGAGGCGCGAAAACAGCGCACGGTGGCTTTGTCAAGCACAGAAGCTGAATACTTGGCAATGTCAGATGCAGTTAAAGAAGCCTTATATTTAAAGGAGCTTCTTAACATGGTGGGCCGAAAATGCGGATCCGTTGTGCTCTTTAACGCCTTCAACGCCTTTCAAGCCTTCTGAAAAGAGTAGCCTTGTCGCGAATGAACGTAGGCGACGACGTCCGTCATCACTTAAATGAGTTTTTCGACGCAGTGAAAAAACTTAAAGAAATTGGTGTTGTGATTGGCGATGATTTACTAGCGATCTTATTGTTGTACAGTTGCCTGATTCGTACGAATCATTTAGGTGTGCAATAGAGACACGGGATGACTTACCGCACCCTGATGTATTGCGCATTAAAATTCTAGAGGAATCAGAAGCACGAAAAGCAAAGGAAGATCGTGGAGAGCAAAAAGCTATGTACGTTGAACGTTGAATAGACAAAGATAACGGAAAAAGCGAGAAAAACGGTAACCATGAAAAGGAAACCAGAAAATGCTTTGTATGTGGTAAAGCAGGCCACATAGCGAGAGACTGCCAAAGCAGAAACGGTATACCGAAAAAAGAAGAGAGAGCAATTATTGAAAGTAAGCTGAGCGAAGTTCAAAGTATGTATGCAGTGAGGCAAAATGGAGGTTCATGGTGTCTAGACAGCGGATGTTCAGCACACATGAGTTCAAACAAAAGTGCATTTCAAAACTTAAAGACAGTCGAAAAGACTTTGCACTTGGCGAACAACAACACAACGAGGATTGACGGCATTGGCAAAATTAGAATGACCGCAATCAAAGGAAAGAAAGATAAAGAGGATATCGATCTACAAGAAGTGTTTTATGTCGAAGATTTACATCAAAATTTATTATCCGTTTCTAAAATTACACACCATGGCTTTGAGGTGCATTTTAGAAAAAATGAAGCAGTAATTGTTAAAAACAAAAAAGAAGTCTGGCTGACAGCGAAGAGATATGGCAACCTTTATTACTTAGACAGCGAAGAGCAAAATGTAAACAAAGCAGAGGTGAGTGACGTAAATGACATAAATAAGTGGCACTACCGTTTGGTACCTTAAAAGAATGGCCATGAGTGAAAAGGTCTACGGTATGAAGTTTAATAGTAAAGCTACATTATCAAAATGTGAAATTTGAATACGCGAAAAGCAAACAGCAAATAATCACAAAAGCACGAGCAAAAAGCGAACCAGTGAACTACTAGAGATCGTACACAGCGATGTGTGGCCCGATGAGAACTGAGTCAATGAATGGTTCTAAATATGTTGCAACTTTTATCGATGACCATTCCAGATATTGTGAAGTTTATTTTCTCAAACAGAAGTCAGAAGTATTTAAAGCGTTCAAAGCTTACAAAGCAAAAGCAGAAAACTTCACCAATAGCAAGATTAAAGCTCTACAATCGGATAATGGCACCAAATACTGCAACAACGAATTCAACGACTATTTGAAGAAGCATAGAATTGCGCGAAGGTTGTCTACACCACATACGCCGCAGCAAAATGGCTTAGCAGAACGGCAGAATCGCACGTTAATAGAAGTGGCAAGGTGCATGATGCGGCAATCTGGGGCACCACCGTCATTTTGGGCAGAAGCGGTAAACACAGCAAGTTACATACGAAACAGATGCGTCACAAAAGGCTTAAATGGAGGGATACCATACACATACTGGACGGAAAAAATTGGCAAGTCGATTGAGCGGCAACATCCAAGTGAGAGCTCATCAAGCGATGAAGATTCAAATGATGTGCAACAGCGGCGTGGCAGAGGGCGTCCCAAACTTTTGAGGACAGGCCAAAGAGGTAGACCACGCAAAGTGTATCAGCCAGCAGTCGAAAAGGCAAGCGGCGAGAGCGTCGATGAGCTGAGTACTAACCCATCATCAGAGGGCGAATTTGAGGAATGCGAGATGGCATTCACGGCAATGGCAGGCGACCCTATTACAATCGAAGAGGCGAAAAGTTCAAGCGATGCCGAAAAGTGGATCAGAGCGATCGAAGATGAGTACATGGCGCATGTGCAGAGCGGCACATGGAAAATAGTGGAACGTCCAGCTGAGAAAAAGGTTATTGGGAGCAAAATGGTGTTTCGCACAAAAGAAGATGGCACCATACCCGGCAAGAAGAAGGCGAGGCTAGTCGCAAAAGGCTACTCGCAGAGACCTGGCGAAGATTTTCATGAGACGTACTCACCTGTAGTGCGATTTACATCAGTCAGAATGCTAGCAGCGTTGGCAGCAGAGTCTGACATGGAGGTCCATCAGATAGACGTGGTGACAGCATTCCTAAACGTAGAGCTGAAAGAGAGCATCTACATGGAAGTTCCAGACGGATTGGATGATTTCATAGGCAAAAAATCAGGTGCAGCTATTGGTTCAAAGCAGGATCCAATTACCAAAAAGCACATGGCAGCTGGAAAAGCGTGGCGTAAGGCTTTAAGCGAGATGAAGAATCCCGTTTGTCTTCTGGAGAAAGCTTTATATGGACTACGTCAATCAGGTTTGCAATGGTACCGCAAATTAACAGAGAAGCTGCAGGAGATGGGTCTAGAGGCTACCAAGCAAGATCCATGTGTGTTCGTGAAACGGCAGGAGGAGAAAATTCTCTTAGTCATGATTTACGTTGACGATTTATTGCTGGCGTCAAATCATAAAGAGTGGCTGCATCACATGAAGAGTTCCCTTGGTGAAGCATTTGAGATGAAAGACATCGGTCCAGTGAAAACGTGCCTGGGCATAGAGTTCCAACAAAACTTGGAGGAGCATCAAATCTTCATCTCGCAAGAGCTGTACACTAATACCATATTGAAGAGATTTGGTATGGCAGAATGCAAGCCTGCATTAACCACCATAGACGCAAAGTGTACATTGAAGCGATCCGAGTCCCCCAATGAAGGGAAGATGAAAAGGTATCCTTATCAAAACTTAATAGGAGCTTTAATGTTTCTTTCAGTTACAACAAGACCGGACATTGCTTATGCTGTGAATTTCTTAAGCCAGTTCAATTCATGTTATGAAGCGGAACATTGGAAAGCAGCAAAACGCATACTGCGATACTTAAGCGGTACAAGGCAGCATGGCCTGTTATACAAGAGAACAGGCGAGAATCTATACGGCGTAGTAGATGCAGATTGGGGTGGAAACTTAAGCGACAGGCGTTCCTACTCTGGTCTGGCATTCATCATGGCTGGCGCATCCATAAGTTGGGAGGCGCGAAAACAGCGCACGGTGGCTTTGTCAAGCACAGAAGCTGAATACTTGGCAATGTCAGATGCAGTTAAAGAAGCCTTATATTTAAAGGAGCTTCTTAACATGGTGGGCCGAAAATGCGGATCCGTTGTGCTTTTTAACGACAATCAGAGCGCACAAAAATTAGTAAAAGGTTTTGGCTTCCACCCACGCACGAAGCACATCGATGTGCGCCATCACTTCATACAGCAGAAGCACCGAGATGGCCACATCACCATTGAGTATATGCAAACAGAACATATGCCAGCAGACATCCTAACGAGAGTTCTAAGCAGCACTAAGCATCGAGAGTGCATATCATCCTTGGGCGTCACTAATATTTAATCTGCAGAACAGCTACTTTGAGGGGGCGTGTTATATTAAGCTTCCCAATTGAATTGTAACGATAAACTTAAGCAAAGTAGCGATCTGGCAACACATATTGTATGTATACAGCCTATTTGGAATTCCTTTATGTTCTGTCAGTTCCTGAAAATCTCAACGACTTAGCAGACTGGTTAAGCCCGTAATAAAACTTATACTTTATATCTAACAGAATTATATCAAGATAGATTGATAATAAGGTAAAATGATATTTAGATAGAAAAACATTAAGATAAAATCATATCAAGAAAAAATTATTTTTAAGATAGAATTATATTTAGATAGAATGATATCAAGATTTCTATTAAGATAGAATTATATCAAGATAGATTGATAATAAGGTAAAATGATATTTAGATAGAAAAAAATTAAGATAAAATCATATCAAGATAACATTTTTTTTAAGATAGAATTATATATAGATAGAATGATATCAAGATTTCTATTAAGATAGAATTATATTAACATAAAATTATATTAAAATTAAATGATAATGTTGAAATCTCAATTAAGAGGCGAAAGCGAATGTCTTATACTAAATGTAACGGGATCTGATTGATCTTTCTCTTTTTGTTTATTCTCTTAAGTGCGTCACGAGTTACGCATCATTTTTATGTATTGGTTAGTCGCAAATAAACTCTTATTCTAATAGGTTATGGGCCCAGGCAGAGCTCCTGTGCGCTATTATTTCTTGGAAAGTTTAACAGCGAAAAGTTGTTGATAATAGTCGAAAAGACATGTGTGACTCGTGTGTGGTCTATTCAAATGAAAAGTGTGCTGATACACGCCGAATTATGGTCAGTGGTCAGTGGCCGTTTGCTGAAAAATGAAAATGAAAAAAAAGCCTCATTCGATGCTAAAGACGAAAAGGAACTTGCAAGTATAATGCTATGTATAAAGCCGACGCAAATAAATCACGTGAAACATTGTGTAATTGCTAGGGAAGCTTGGAAAAAACTTGGTGAAATTCATATGCCATCCGGTCCAGCGAGACCCATAAATTTGTTTAAGCAGTTGTACATGAAAATGAGTGAGACGGAAAGTGTGGAGGAACACTTAAATAAATTCAGTGCATTGGTAGAAAAGCAGCAAGAAATTGAACAAAGTGTGCCAGAAGAAATGCTCGTCATAATTTTGCTTTCGAGCTTGTGTGACTCGTTTGAAAATTTTGTTGTCGCCATAGAGACGCGCGACACATTGCCAGGACTGAGCGCTCTCAAATTTAAACTTCTAGAAGAGGGAGAGAGGCGCAAGACAAACGAAACGGTGATCGGAAAGGAACAGAAAATGTTCGCGTCGGGTACGGAAAAACAATACTCAAAAAGGAATATCGAAAAAGGTGTCGAATGTTGGTCATGTGGAAAGCGCGGTCATATTGCTGCAAAATGTAGATCGAAAGAATAATTGGCAAAACATAACAAAGCAAAAGAAGGAAATTCAAACGGGAATAAGCCAAAAGCGATTTGGGTTTTCGGTGCAGATAAAAACGAAATAGACAGTAAAAGTACATGGTGTCTAGACAGTGGAGCAAAAACTCATTTGTGTGCGGAAGAAACAATGTTTTTCCCCTATACTCCTCAACAAAACGGAGTTGCAGAACGTGCTAACAGAACCATCCTGGAAATGGCTCGCAGTATGTTAACTCATGCTGGAATGGGTGAGAGTTTTTGGGGAGAGGCTATAATGACAGCGGCATACTTGCGGAACAGAGCAGAGACGTCGACATTAGCTAATATAACACCATTTGAAGCTTGGTTTGGAAGGAAGCCAAGTGTATCTCATCTACGTGTGTTTGGTTGCAAAGCGATCGTATTGAACAAAACACATAGCAAGAAGTTTCGTCCAAAGGGAGAAGAGCACATATTATTAGGCTATTCTCAAACTTCTAAGGCTTATCGTTTATACAACCCGGAAAAACAAAGCATTGTGATAGCCCGAGATGTTGTGTTTATAGAGGATGATAGAGCATCAGTTCCAGGCGAAGTAATCATTGAATTGGATGAGTCTGCTGGACACCGAGAAGATCATATTGACAACAATGAACAGTCGTTGGATGTTCAAGGCAGTGATGACGACGAAGAGTCTGGGACAGAACAAAAAACATCGCAGAAGAGGGCCCAGGTCGCCCCAAGATAGTCCGAACAGGATTAGTGGGCCGTCCACGAAAAGAGTACAATATGCTAAATGTTATAGCCGGAAATAATATGGTGGCACCAACAAACGTGCGTGAGGCATTGACTGGAGAACATTCTGATGAATGGAGAATCTCGATGCAGAAGGAGTTTGATCACTTGCGAGCTACAAACACTTGGAGCTTGGTTGACCTTCCTGAAGAGCAGAAAGCAATCGGGTGCAAGTGGGTGTTTACCATTAAACGCGACAAAAATGGTAAAGTTGATCGACTCAAATCGAGGTTGGTAGCCAAAGGTTGCGGACAGCAGTATGGGGTGAATTACCTGGAAACATTTTCCCCGGTGGCACGTTACTCTTCAATAAGGTTAGTGATTGCATTGGCTTTCGAGCATGGCATGATTATGCACCAAATTGACGTGTCAGCAGCGTACCTAAACAGTGAACTGAAAGATGAGGTCTACATGAGACAACCTGAAGGTTTTGTAGACGCAAAACACCCAGATCGAGTCCTGCGATTGCATAAGTCCTTATACGGTCTAAAGCACAGTGGACGCGAGTGAAACTGGAGGCTAGATAAAGTTCTTTACAAAATTGGATTCATTTCCTGTCCCAGCGAGCCTTGCATATACACGAAGAAAATTGGGGAAAACCTAAACATTAGTGTGGTATATGTTGATGATTTAATTATTGCTTGTTTCAGAAAAGATGACCTCCTTAGCATCAAGAAGAAAATATCAGACGAGTTTGATGTTGTAGATGGCGGAGACCTGAAGCATTTCCTAGGCATGGAGATAGAGAGGAGTGGCGAAACTGGCAGTGTCACTATAGGCCATAAACAATTTATTGCTGGTCTATTAAAAGACTATGGTATGGAAGACTGCAAACCCAACGCGATTCCTCTGGAGGCGGGCTTTCAAGTTAAATGCGAGGATGAAAGCTGCACAAAAGTGGATCAGAAGAAGTACCAATCTCTCATTGGTTCTTTGATCTATTTGGCTATGACGACAAGACCAGATATCATGCATAGTGTGGCTAAATTGGTACAAAGAAATGCTGATCCTCACAAGGAGCACGAAGTGGCTGCAAAGCGTGTCTTGAGGTACCTTAAGGGCGCATATGACATAAAGCTATGTTACGAACGTACAGGTGTACATGTCCATTGTTTCGTTGATGCAGACTGGGCTGGCGATAGCACAGATCGCAAATCCTTTACTGGTTGGGCATTCATCATGGCTGGTGCGGCGATTTCATGGGAGTCCAAAAAGCAGACCATTGTGGCACTTAGTTCAACTGAAGCTGAGTATGTGGCGCTTTCAACAGCAGCAAAAAAAGCAGTTTACATTAAAAAGCTGGTGAAGGAGATAGGAATAGGATTGGTTCCAAAGAGGTTCCAAAAAGGTTATCTACAGTGATAATCAAAGCGCACAATGTCTGGCAAAAGACTCCAAGTTTCATGCACGAAGCAAACATATTGACATTAAGTATCATTTTGTATGACAACTATATAAGGAAAATGTTATTGATATTGAGTATGTTTCAACAGAAAATATGATTTCTGATATTTTAACAAAAAACTTAAATAAGATCAAGCACACATGTTTTGTTAAACAGTTAGGTTTAAATTGAATTGAAAATTATGTTTAAAAGATAAATGTATATTTAAGTTAACTTGTAAGGACATGTCTCTTTGAGAAGGAGTGTTGAAATCTCAATTAAGAGTGCAAAGCGAATGTCTTATACTAAATGTAACGGGATCTAATTGATCTTTCTCTTTTGTTTATTCTCTTAAGCGCGTCACGAGTAACGCATCATTTTATGTATTGGTTAGTCGCAAATAAACTCTCATTCTAATAGATAATAAGGTAAAATCATATTTAGATAGAAAAATATAAAGATAAAATCATATCAAGATAAAATTATTTTTAAGATAGAATTATATTTACATAGAATGATATCAACATTTCTATTATTATAGAATTATATTAAAATAGATTGATAAAAAGGTAAAATGATATTTAGATAGAAAAATATTAAGATAAAATCATATCAAGATAAAATTATTTTTAAGATAGAATTATGAATAGATAGAATAATATCAAGATTTCTATTAAGATATAATTATATCGAGATAGATTGATATGAAGGTAAAATGATATTTAGATGGAATGATATTAAGATAAAATCATACCAAGATAAAATTATTTTTAAGATAGAATTATATTTAGATAGAATGATATCAAGATTTTTATTATAACAGAATTATATTAAGATAAAATTATATTAAAATTAAATGATAATAAGGTTAAATGATATTTACATAGAAAAATATTAAGATAAAATCATATCAAGATAAAATTATTTTTAATATAGAATTATATTTATATAGAATGATATCAAGATTTCTATTAAGATAGAATTATGTCAAAAAAGATTAATATGAAGGTAAAAAGATATTAAATGGAATGATATTAAGATAAAATCATATCATGATAAAATTATTTTTAGGATAGAATTATATATAGATAGAGTGATATCAAGTTTTTTATTAAGATGGAATTATATTAAGATAAAATTATATTAAAATTAAATGATAATAAGGTAAAATCATATTTAGATAGAAAAATATTAAGATAAAATCATATCAGGATAAAATTATTTTTAAGATAGAATTATATTTACATAGAATGATATCAACATTTCTATTATTATAGAATTATATTAAAATAGATTGATAATAAGGTAAAATGATATTTAAATAGAAAAATATTAAGATAAAATCATATCAAGATAAAATTATTTTTAAGATAGAATTATGTATAGATAGAATAATATCAAGATTTCTATTAAGATATAATTATATCGAGATAGATTGATATGAAGGTAAAATGATATTTAGATGGAATGATATTAAGATAAAATCATACCAAGATAAAATTATTTTTAAGATAGAATTATATTTAGATAGAATGATATCAAGATTTTTATTGTAAAAGAATTATATTAAGATAAAATTATATTAAAATTAAATGATAATAAGGTTAAATGATATTTACATAGAAAAATATTAAGATAAAATCATATCAAGATAAAATTATTTTTAAGATAGAATTATATTTATATAGAATGATATCAAGATTTCTATTAAGATAGAGTTATGTCAAAAAAGATTGATATGAAGGTAAAATGATATTAAATGGAATGATATTAAGATAAAATCATAATTAAATGATAATAAGGTAAAATCATATTTAGATAGAAAAATATTAAGATAAAATCATATCAAGATAAAATTGTTTTTAAGATAGAATTATTTTTACATAGAATGATATCAAGATTTCTATTATTATAGAATTATATTAAAATAGATTGATAATAAGGTAAAATAATATTTAAATAGAAAAAAATTAAGATAAAATCATATCAAGATAAAATTATTTTTAAGATAGAATTATATTTATATAGAATGATATCAAGATTTCTATTAAGATAGAATTATGTCAAAAAAGATTGATATGAAGGTAAAATGATATTAAATGGAATGATATTAAGATAAAATCATATCATGATAAAATTATTTTTAGGATAGAATTATATATAGATAGAGTGATATCAAGTTTTTTATTAAGATGGAATTATATTAAGATAAAATTATATTAAAATTAAATGATAATAAGGTAAAATCATATTTAGATAGAAAAATATAAAGATAAAATCATATCAAGATAAAATTATTTTTAAGATAGAATTATATTTACATAGAATGATATCAACATTTCTATTATTATAGAATTATATTAATATAGATTGATAATAAGGTAAAATAATATTTAAATAGAAAAAAATTAAGATAAAATCATATCAAGATAAAATTATTTTTAAGATAGAATTATATTTAGATAGAATGATATCAAGATTTCTATTATTATAGAATTATATTAAGATAGATTGATAATAAGGTTAAATAATATTTAGATAGAAAAATATTAAGATAAAATCATATCAAGATAAAATTATTTTTGAAATAGAATTATATATATATAGAGTGATATCAAGATTTTTATTAAGATAGAATTATATTAAGATAAAATTATATTAAAATTAAATGATAATAAGGTAAAATCATATTTAGATAGAAAAATATTGAGATAAAATCATATCAAGATAAAATTATTTTTAAAATAGAATTATATATAGATAGAGTGATATCAAGATTTCTATTAAGATAGAATTATATTAAGATAAAATTATATTAAAATTAAGTGATAATAAGGTAAAATCATATTTAGATAGAAAAAATATTAAGATAAAATCATATCAAGATAAAATTGTTTTTAAGATAGAATTATTTTTACATAGAATGATATCAAGATTTCTATTATTATAGAATTATATTAAAATAGATTGATAATAAGGTAAAATGATATTTAGATAGAAAAACATTAAGATCAAATCATATCAAGATAAAATTATTTTTAAGATAGAATTATATTTAGATAGAATGAAATCAAGATTTCTATTAAGATAGAATTATATCAAGATAGATTGATATGAAGGTAAAATGATATTTAGATGGAATGATATTAAGATAAAATAATATCAAGATAAAATTATTTTTAAGATAGAATTAGATTTATATAGAATGATATCAAGATTTCTATTAAGATAGAATTATATCAAGATAGATGATATGAAGGTAAAATGTTATTTAGATTGAATGATATTAAGATAAAATCATACCAAGATAAAATTATTTTTAAGATAGAATTATATTTAGATAGAATGATATCAAGATTTCTGTTATTTAGAATTATATTAAAATAGATTGATAATAAGGTAAAATGATATTTAAATAGAAAAATATTAAGATAAAATCATATCAAAATAAAATTATTTTTAAGATAGAATTATGTATAGATAGAATAATATCAAGATTTCTATTAAGATATAATTATATCGAGATAGATTGATATGAAGGTAAAATGATATTTAGATGGAATGATATTAAGATAAAATCATACCAAGATAAAATTATTTTTAAGATAGAATTATATTTAGATAGAATGATATCAAGATTTCTATTAAGATAGAATTATATTAAGATAAAATTATATTAAAATTAAATGATAATAAGGTAAAATCATATTTTACATAGAAAAATATTAAGATAAAATCATATCAAGATAAAATTATTTTTAAGATAGAATTATATTTATATAGAATGATATCAAGATTTCTATTAAGATAGAATTATGTCAAAAAAGATTGATATGAAGGTAAAATGATATTAAATGGAATGATATTAAGATAAAATCATATCATGATAAAATTATTTTTAGGATAGAATTATATATAGATAGAGTGATAACAAGTTTTTTATTAAGATGGAATTATATTAAGATAAAATTATATTAAAATTAAATGATAATAAGGTAAAATCATATTTAGATAGAAAAATATAAAGATAAAATCATATCAAGATAAAATTATTTTTAAGATAGAATTATGTATAGATAGAATAATATCAAGAATTCTATTAAGATATAATTATATCGAGATAGATTGATATGAAGGTAAAATGATATTTAGATGGAATGATATTAAGATAAAATCATACCAAGATAAAATTATTTTTAAGATAGAATTATATTTAGATACAATGATATAAAGATTTCTATTAAGATAGAATTATATTAAAATAGATTGATAATAAGGTAAAATGATATTTAGATGGAATGATATTGAGATAAAATCATATCATGATAAAATTATTTTTAAGATAGAATTATATTTAGATTGTTAGCAATTTTCTGTT